>WNGS01072847.1:170662-185369 GCA_020271785.1 Procambarus virginalis | reverse complement strand
ACAAGAGGCCAGACACAGGAAACAGAATAGGAGATGCAGTACTTAATGAAACGGACAGAGAGAAAGATCAAGGAATTGATATCACACAAACCTGTCTCCTGAAGCCCAGATAAAAAGAATTACGTCTGCGGCACATGCGAGGCTGGCTAACATCAGAACAGCCTTCAGGAACCTATGTGAGGAATCATTCAGAATCTTGTTTACCACATATGTAAGACCAATCTGAAGTATGCAGCCCAGCATGGAGCTCGTACCTTGTCAAGCAAAAGATGATGCTGGAAAAAGTTCAGAGGTATGCCACTAGACTAGTCCCAGAACTAAGAGGATGAGTTACGAGGAAGGCTGCGGGAAATGCACCTAACGACACTGCAAGACAGAAGAGTGAGGGGAGACATGATCACTACCTACAAAATCCTAGGGTAATTGACATGGTAGGCAAGGATAAACATTCAACACTGGTAGTACGCGAACAAGGGACACTGAGTTACCCACATGAGTCACAGAGACGTTAGAAAGAACTTTTTCAGTGTCAGAGTAGTTAGTAATGGAATGCACTAGGAGTGATGTGGTGGAGGCTGACTCCATACACAGTTTCAAATGTAGATATGATAGAGCCCAGTAGGCTCAGGAATCTGTACACCAGTTGATTGACGGTGAGAGGCGGGACCAAAGAGCCAAAGCTCAACCCCGCAAGCACAATTAGGTGAGTCACACACACACACGTGTCTAACATGTGATACAACACCTGAACGCACCTCTTCAAATTCGCATTTCCACATACACCATTTCCTGTCGTTATAAGCAAGGAGATGAATAAATTCGGGTTGTCGTAACGAGTCGGCGGGCGTCTTAATGAGTGTTAATGACGTAGTTAATGCCACCGTCTTGGGTGCCACCTGCCAGCCGTGATGGGAAACACCTCACAATGTCATTGGCGAGAGAGAGAGAGGAGAGAGAGAGAGAGAGAGAGAGAGAGAGAGAGGAGAGAGAGAGAGAGAGAGAGAGAGAGAGAGAGAGAGGAGAGAGCGAGAGATATTAACACACAGTTAAAAGAACTGTAACCAGTATTACACTGTACATATTCACGCACACATGCGTCCTCTAGAGACAATGATTCATACAGAGGGGCAGCTCTCACACTCCTCATAATGTATCATTATCACAATACAATGAATATCAAAACAAAAAAACACAATGAAATAATATGGAATTCTGTATTTCGACAAAAAATCACATTACACATTTGTACAGCTGTTTGCGAGTCAAGTCACCATTTTAATATATAATAATAATAATAATAATAATACTAATACTAATAATAATAAAAATAATAATAAATATAATAATAATAATAATAATAATAATAATATAATAATAATAATAATAATAATAATACACCAAAAAATCCCACTAACGTGACATATATCTACGAGAATTTGAAATGGAGACTCGAACCAGCGACCCAGGTATCCGCGCACCTTACCCTCCTGCACCACGACATGTCAACAGTTAAACAATCTCCGGATTCAGTGAAATCCTAAATGGTGGTAATAGTAGTGGTGGTTGTTATTACCTGTACCCAGTGTAATATATTTGTACCACGGACGGTCCATACATTTTACACACACACCACAACTCTCTCTCTCTCTCTCTCCTCTCTCTCTCTCTCTCTCTCTCTCTCAGAGGTTCTAAATACACCACCCAATTAAAACCTAGCGGGGATACATTAAACCAAATTAATCTACGATAATCTAATCTATGATTAGATTATAGATTAGCAAAATACACTCTTATCATTTATTGCTGAGCCGCACATACATTAAGAGACCGAAGAACATCTTAGAAACCATGTGTGTGTCTTAGTGACAGATGGACAACCCTAATTATTTTTCCTGGGTAGTTTACTCGTTACTAATGACCCAACAGTCATTATGTCACATTTTACTAGATTGATGACATAAAGATTTAATCATCAAAGGACAGGACGGTCATCAATTTACTCTTTTATGAGCTGCGTCGCTATAATCTTTCTGATGATGCCATTAGGGCTCGCCAATAGCCCAGTTAATTAGCCAATCACCATCCTGGAACTGATGATTTTCAGCGACAAGTAAACGATCTATTTAATTGGAAAATTTCCCCCCAAAATGTATGCCTAACTTATATGCCCAAATGGTCCGGTGATAAGGCTGATACTATCGCTGTCGTCAAGATAGTATCGATAGTGATAGTACAGTCGTTAACCACGACTGTTCAGCCACACAAGACAGACAAGTGTCTCACAAGATTGACAGATGTCTCACACGACAGTCAAATGTCTCAAAGATTGACAGATGTCTCACAAGACAGACAAATGTCTCACAAGATTGACAGATGTCTCACACGACAGTCAAATGCAGACAAAGTCAAACAGTCAAACCATGTTCACCTTGTTCCAACGTCTCTATTCCAAACTAATTCATTCGACTAACCTTCGTCTTGTTAAAAAAAAAAGAGTAGGAAACAAACCCCACCAAATAGAAATTTTCTCATAAACCTGGAAACTGTCACGTTATCGGATATATACCCCTAAGATTAGTGGCTTACACTCTTGACAGGTCGTTGTTCGAACCTCCCCTTTTCTTCGAGTCTATGGTGATGCTCACTACCACAAATCATCAAATTCTTAACAACCACCTTTCATCAAAATCATCTTACGAAAAAAAAATATAAAAAAGGGGGTCATTCATCCTGACCTTCATCATTGAATGCTATAAAAGTATAGTGACGTTGCTTTACTGCGGCAATGGTTCGTCACGCTCATTCCACACACAAGGGTTCGAGGCCCAATTTTATAATGTGTAAAACATTGGTCTCTTGGAGAGACGCTCCTCTGAGAGCAATCACAGCGCCATTCACAGCTCAGGCAACAATGTAGAGCTTAATACTGTTCTTCAGAATCTCATATGAGTCTCTTTAAACCTGCCGCTCCTGGTGGAGAGAAGAGGAGGAGGAGAGGAAGAGGAGGAGGAGGAGGAGGAGGAGGAGGAGGAGGAGGAGGAGGAGGAGGAGGAGGAGGAGGAGGAAGAGAAGGAGGAGGAGGAAAAGAAGGAGGAGGAGGAGGAAGAGAAGGAGGAGGAGGAAGAGATGGAGAAGAAGGAATTTGAGGAGAAGCAGAAGGGGAGAAAAATAGAGAGAGAGGTCGAGATGGCGACTGAGGAGGAGGACAATATATAAACAAAGAAGGAAGAAAGATGAGGATGAAATAGACAGAGTGAGAAAGTCGAGTCACAAAAGCCACTCCCATATCTGTTGGTGTCCAAGAGTGGGACAGAAGAGGAGGGTTGAATAAGGGTTAAAAAGTGTTAAAAGGGTTAAAAAAAGGGTTAAAAGGGTTAAAAAGGGTTAATAAGGGTTAAAAAGTGAGTCAGTTCCACCCTAACTCCCTATCAGGTCAATAGCACCGGCCACTAACAATGAGCTAGTTATACACATAATAACAATACTTTACACACACATCATGTTAGTTAAACTCACTAGAAACGCGGCTGTAAAAATATCTTTGCAATAACATGTGATTAAACAAATTAAAAACATCGCATTACGACACTGACATAATTATGAAAGAAACAGAAATACACAGCCATGTGTTGAACAAAGCCTTGCAAACACCACAAGAGCTTGCTGCGAGTACTTGCAAATATTGAAGACGATCTATTTTAATCATCTTATACACTAAATACATGCTGTTTATGTTATTTGATTGTATGCCAATTTATTTTCACCGCAAACCGCTTTCGATATTAATAAGCAAATGTATAATGTTTTAAATATGATTATGTCGCTTCGCTAGTCCGACCTGATTCACTAATTATTCATGGCCAATGAAACTACATTTATTAATGAAGTGAGGCTCTTCAGTCTAACGGGGAAGGTGTTATAGTGACCAAATAGTCACTATAAATGCCAACATTTCAGGTGGATGAGTTGTAATATAGAGACAACGTCAGCTGACTCCCTCGGCATCAGTGTTTGTAAACAACACGTGACGTCACGTGCATGGGTGTCGTGCCACGTGCTATACGACAGAGACTAGCGGTACTACACGACCAGAGACTAGCCCGTACTACACGACCAGAGACTAGCCCGGTACTACACGACCAGAGACTGGCCCGGTACTACACGACCAGAGGAGCCCGGTACTACACGACCAGAGACTGGCCCGGTACTACACGACCAGAGACTGGCCCGGTACTACACGACCAGAGACTGGCCCGGTACTACACGACCAGAGACTGGCCCGGTACTACACGACCAGAGACTAGCCGGTACTACACGACCAGAGACTGGCCGGTACTACACGACCAGAGACTGGCCCGGTACTACACGAGGCCCGGTACTACCTTCTTGTAATCTTGTAATTGAATATTACAATCTTCAATTTGTAGTAATTCATAATGTCAAATACATTACAAATGAAAAATATTGGAATATAAGAGGAACATAATGCGTCAAAAGGCTGGCGAGTGTTCCCAACGTCCAGAAACTATTGTACTAAAGTGCCCCATCTAACCTACAGAGGACCCACGAACAGAAAAGGACATCATACGTCAATTTCGCGAGCCGCTTCCATTTTCTAGTACGACAGATTTTGCCCTTCGGTAAAGCATACGTCCAAAATATGACGTGTTATTAGGAGGACGGGTTGCAAACAGCATTATTGGCACAATGTCCGCCAGCTGTGAATCTGTGAATCTGTGAATGTGTTTGATTCGTTGAATCAAAATGCAAACATTTCAGCTGTCTTGGTGGAAAATGTCACAAAAAATTGAGACTCTGTAAATGAATTTAATATGAGTGTCCATCAAATATATCCAGAATCAAAGGAGGTTATTGTATTTTCTTCTTTGCACATCATCTATGATATGCAGAGAAGTAATTATATCCAAAAAAGAAATGATATAGTAAATGACTGAGTTAACGCATGACTCATTCGTTAACTCAAACTACAAGCATATAAAATGAGAAAATTCTGCCCATATACGAATGATAAAGAGAACTAGAAAAACATAAACATTGAAACATAATTATAAATAGCGTGAAGCATGCAATAATGAGCTCAACAAAGGAGATTCCTTTCCCAGTTAAAGTGAACCTTTCTGATCACGCAGTAAAGTGATCAGAAACTACTCAGTTCTTAGTACAGTAATTAGGAGAAACTGCAAAAGGTGTATTTGGCCCATATGTGGCAGCTCCTATTTATATCCATCCAAACTCATTCATATATATGTCTAACCTACGCTTGAAACAATTAAGTGATACCACGTCTATTATGTTACCAGATAATGTTTAGCAAATCAACAAACCTCTTTCCAAGCCGGTATTTACCCAGGTCTTTCCTAAAATATATTATAGTGAGAAAGAGAATGACAGAGTCAGAAAATGAGACAGAAAAACAGAGGAAAAACAGAGAAAAAAGGACAGGTAGATATAAAATTAGGCCCATTGTTGTGTGAATTAATAATTGCAGATATTTTGTTTCTCCGCGAAGTTATAATTGTCTCTCATAGAGATACGAACCAAGTTCTTGTTTGCCCAACTGGCCATATCTCTCTCTCTCTCTCTCCTCTCTCTCTCTCTCTCCTCTCTCTCTCTCTCTCTCTCTCTCTATATATATATAGATATTCTATATATCCTATATTATATATATATATATATATAATATATATTCAGTTGCTATAGTCCTGGGGGGACAATTCAGGCTTGTTCGCATATAGCATATATATATATATATATATATATATATATATATATATATATATATATATATATATATATTATATAAGACACTTTGCTTAGAAAAGAGAATAAGAGGCACTCGAGGGATATATTTTCATATTTACGATGTCAAATAATGTAACAAACTAATCTAATTGACCGAGTGGTCACCAAATTCAATCCAAATTGTACCACAAAACACTCAGTAATTCCTGCACGTGGCATTCGTTAGAGAAAGTTCCGGTTAACAGAAACGATACAAAATACTAATTATAATCAAACAAATGCAATATCAACAGGCAACTCTGCAAATATATATATAGAAAAGCAGACAGACTGTAGCTTTGAATTCCAGGAACGGACTGGACTATGGCAGTAGTTCCCAGTTCATGTATGATACGTGTACCGGGAGGTCTAACAGCCCAATAGTTCCCGGTATTTAGAGCTGCAATTTTCCTGTTGATATTCCACTTTTTATCATTAATATTTTAGTTTTTTCTTCGTAATTTCTTAATGCATTGGTAACATAAGGCAGACAAACATGGTATACTTTAGAGGAATTTCGTGAAGTATGTCAAGTATGGTTCATGAAGACATTAAGCTGGGATATGAGGAGGGAGTGAGGGAACGGTGCCTTACCATTAGATACATCGGGGATCGAACACCGACCCTGCTGGAAGTTGAGGCCGTCGCTGTCAAAAACCAGTTCAAGCAGACTGGCACAATATATGTGAGACCAGGACTAGAGTATGCTGCACCAGTGGGGTCTATGCTGTGCAGCATACTCTAGCATACCAGTCCAACTCAGAGTTAATATTTACACTGTGCAACAATTATAATAATTACTTAGTTTTATATTCCATTATATATGCAATAATTACTAATTTTCGTGGGTGATTCGCTCGTGGGTGGACATGAGAGAAACTTATCGCTCAGTACTGATGACCACCGAGGGAGTACTGCACTCTCTTTTGATATAACTAATTCTCTAATTCAAGTCATTCTCCAATTATCAACAATAATTCATAATGAATCACTGCATCCCTTGGAATCCTCCCTTACCTAACTTCCTAGCTAAAATCGCAGATTAGAGTTATTTATTCATTTATTGGTATATTGTATCCATTTACTTTCCTGTCTCTAATCTCAGAGATCAATTTATTTTAGTATTTATTTAAATGGTGGTATATAAAATTTATCTTGTATTTTCGCAGGAGTCAACTTAATGACCGTAATTATTTGTTTTAATGAGAAATATAATAACTAATTCGTAATATAATAACAATTTGTTTCTTTGGGGGGACAGGCAGCCTGTGAATGTATATACGTTAGGCTTGTATTTAGGTACCCCCCCCCAGATTGAACTTTTGGCCCTCTCCAGGATGCAACCTCTCAACAGTGGCATTAGGCGAAAGGAAACTTGCCCAACCATATCTGTCCCTCCCGGGATTCGAACACGGGATTCCCGGTTGGATTTTAGACTTTTTTTTTAGATAATCCTCCACTTGACGTAAGAAGCAAAAATAGAGAAATCTCTAGAAAACGAGATTTAAAAAAGAAAAACGGGATTTATCTGTGATTGTACGGGGAATATGCGATATATAGACATAAACTAAAATAAACACATAACACACTAAAACTGGTAGAGTTATGCTAAATGTTTTGAAAAGCTTCTATGTAGGTCTATGTGTAGGTAACAGTCTATGTGTAGGTAGCAGTGTTTATGTAGGAAGAAAGAGTGTATGTATGTAGTAGCAGTGGATATATAGGTATCAATGGTTATAATGACCCATTGGTATGATATTGATGAGAGTGTACATCAGGGATGTCACCCTATGCATGGATGAGAAGATTACGAGGAAGGTCAATGTAGAAATATCAAAGACAGTAAAGTACATCTATTAAGATTAATTGAAGATAAACATGTCTGCAGATGGTACAGTGATGGAGAGGAAGATGCTGGAGAGTGAGAGCAGACAGTGAAGGTGAATGTGGGCGAAGCAAAGTTATCGTTGTGGAAAGAAAGGAAATTGTGTGTGTGTGTGTGAATTAAATTTAAGACTAGCAGAAGGTGGGTGGACATGGTGTGTGTGTGTGGTGTGTGTGTGTGTGTTTGTGTGTGTGTGTGGTGTGTGTGGTGTGTGTGTGTGTGTGTGTGTGTGTGTGTGTGTTTACGTCATTTTGAGGAGAAAGCCACTATGTGAGTTGGAGGAGATATATATAGCACTTGGAGAAGACGTAAGGACACGAAGGTGGGATATAAGGACCGTGTGAAAAAAAAAACGGTGCTTAACCACTTGGACCGTCGGGGATTGAACGCCGACCCGGAACGAAGCAATGACGCCGCTCGACTGACCATATCAAATGGTTGAGGTATCACTGTACACCTGGTGTTATAAAGCGCTGTGTTACTGCTGTGGTGAATGCTGCTTTATCCTCTGACATTTTAATTTTTACAGTTTTTAAAAAGTTACATTTTTAAAGTTATTTAATACCTACAACTCTCTTTTTGCTACCTTTGCGTACCTTTGCTCCCTGGGCTGATGCTTTCTTTCTCCCTTCATGAAAGTTGGGAAGGTTGTTATTAACCTGAATTTACCTGGTGGCCAGTATCTCTAGTGGCCTCCACCAGGATAGGAAGTTGATCACACTGTCTCTCTGTTACTTCTTAGGACATCTTCGGGTTGTAGTATGGAGGGAAACACATGGAATTTGTCGGATAAGCGATTCAATGGGCTTATTTTCATTGGGTAAAAAAGGCATCTCCTATTTTCAGCCCTACAGTGTAACCTGTTTGGGCTTGAGCTGTTATCCCTGGTGTAAGTTACATTGTAACCTGTTGGGCTTGAAGCTGTTATCCCTGGTGTGTTACATTGTAACCTGTTGGGCTTGAAGCTGTTATCCCTGGTTGAGTTACATTGTACCTGGGGCTTGAAGCTGTTGCCCTGTGTGAGTTACATTGTAACCTGTTGGGCTTGAAGTTGTTATCCTGGTGTGATACACTGACCTTTAAAAGACGTGGTCTGGATTTTTAGTACTATGTATAGAGTTGACTAACCTCAGAGATGGCCACCTCGTGTATAACATTAATACTGATGAGTGTGTTGACCGTCTCCACTCGCTCTGTGTACGCAGTCATGTGACGCAATGCTGAAGCAACCTGCTGTTAAGTAGACTCTGTGTACGCAGTCATGTGACGCAATGCTGGAACAACCTGCTGTTAAGTAGAGTCTGTGTATGCAGTCATGTGACGCAATGCTGAAGCAACCTGCTGTTAAGTAGAGTCTGTGTACGTCGTCATGTGACGCAATGCTGAAGCAACCTGCTGTTAAGTAGAGTCTGTGTACGCCGTCATGTGACGCAATGCTGGAACAACCTGCTGTTAAGTAGAGTCTGTGTATGCAGTCATGTGACGCAATGCTGAAGCAACCAGCTGTTAAGTAGGCTCTGTGTACGCAGTCATGTGACGCAATGCTGAAGCAACCTGCTGTTAAGTAGAGTCTGTGTACGTCGTCATGTGACGCAATGCTGAAGCAACCTGCCATTAAGTAGAGTCTGTGTACGCCGTCATGTGACGCAATGCTGAAGCAACCTGCTGTTAAGTAGAGTCTGTGTACGCCGTCATGTGACGCAATGCTGAAGCAACCTGCTGTTAAGTAGAGTCTGTGTACGCCGTCATGTGACGCAATGCTGAAGCAACCTGCTGTTAAGTAGAGTCCTGTGTACGCCGTCATGTGACGCAATGCTGAAGCAACCTGCTGTTAAGTAGAGTCTGTGTACGCCGTCATGTGACGCAATGCTGAAGCACCTGCTGTTAAGTAAGTCTGTGTATGCAGTCAGGTGACGCAATGCTGAAGCAACCAGCTGTTAAGTAGGCTCTGTGTACGCAGTCATGTGACGCAATGCTGAAGCAACCTGCTGTTAAGTAGAGTCTGTGTACGTCGTCATGTGACGCATGCTGAAGCAACCTGCTGTTAAGTAGAGTCTGTGTACGCCGTCATGTGACGCAGTGCTAAAGCAACCTGCTGTTAAGTAGAGTCTGTGTACGCCGTCATGTGACGCAATGCTGAAGCACCTGCTGTTAAGTAGAGTCTGTGTACGAGGTCATCTATTCGACGCATTGCTGTATTGTCCTCCTTTTAAGTGACAAGTTTCGTAACCACTTTTAATTGTTGACATTAATTCAGCATCACTATTTATATATTGTGTTGATATTGAGATTCATTATCATTTGTTGAGCAGCGTGTCTTAATGAGTACTGTCATTTGCTGGCATGTAATTTGTAGTTTTAATTATGCTGACGCAAAGTCGTACCATGCACCCGTTGCGTCATGAATTTTGCAACTGTAATTTGTCCTTAAGTCAGCATCACTGTAAATAAAATGTGCGATTAGTTTCGCTTTGTGTCCGGAGAGTTCTTCACGATGAAGCGAAATTCCTTGAGACGAACTTCAACGAAACTGTTAGAGAAGCCGTTGTTGACTAGGACTTTGCCTTACCCTACAGAGTTCTTCATCGACTTGCTTCCATCCTGAGCTGTGGCTTAGAGCACGGTCGACGTAAGCATTGACAACACTCACTATTGGCATTGAAGCACATTCCTATGTTAGATTCTTTGGTGTAGAAACAAAGAAACCAAAGAAAAACACTTTTTCTACACCAAAGAAACAAACATAGGAATGTACCTCATGCCAATAGTGACTGCCCAGACAGGTACAAGAGGAGTGTTGTCAATGCTTACGTCGACCGTGCTCTCAGCCACAGCTCAGGATGGAAAGAAGTCGATGAAGAACTCTGTAGGGTAAGGCAGGTCCTAGTCAACAACGGCTTCTCTAACGGTTTCGTTGAAGACATCATAAAAAGAAAGGTAAAACGCCATGCAACTCTGAAGAGTCAACCAACACAACACTTGTACTCCCAATTAACTATTTTACAGGAACTTTTCGACGGGTCATAAACGGAGGAAGGGTCCTGAAGATATTGTTGATAGGAACGTCATCCCTACAGACAAAAATCAGAAAATACAATTGATATTTATTATACAACCCAAAAACGACCAATCTACTTATGAAAATCTCGCCAAAACACCAAGCAGAACGCTTTGAAGGAGACCAACGTCGCCTATGCCTTTAAATGCCCACTTGGGGATTGTAAGCCCAAAGAACTCAGTATATAGGCAAGACAACAACGTCTCTTTCTAGGCGACTAACAATGCATAAGCTACAGGGAGCAATCAAGGACACATAATCTCTTCTCACAACCCGACCATCACCAGAGAAATCTTAACAAACAACACAGAAATCATCGAGAGGTACGGCGATAGCAGGCGGCTTGATATCTGCGAGGCACTACACATCAAAAAGTCAACACCAGCAATCACAGCCAATTAATGCACAACTATATTCTACCCACTTCAAGACCCGAACCAATATAAAGCAGCAGAGGAAGTATGGGCCAATAGACCCTCTGCAGTTACTTCGAATTCATATGTTCACTTATCCAATTTATACCCATTGTTTTCGTGTTCTGTTTGTGTTCTGTCTTGTTGACCAGACCACATACTTCCAGTGTGTGGTCTGGTCAACAAAATAAATACAAGATGGTCACGAGGTTGCATCCACGTGAAAACAACCGAAGTTATTTTTTTTCTTCAGCGTGAGGGTACGTATGTTTCAGCGCCGTTGGGCAAAATGGGCACTGAGGGACACAAATCAGCGATACCTGAAGCTGCGATAAACGCTGGAGTAAGCGCGGGAAAATATATTGGGTTCAAAAAGGAAGAAATACAAAATAAATAACGTATCTCTACACAGAGTCCAGTGAATGGCTTCGAAAAGAATTCCATCAAAGTTGTCTCAAATTCGTTCATTCATGTTCAAGGGAGCTTAAACTTCTGACAGAGTATGAGGATATATGTGGGCGGGTGTGTGTGGAGAGAGGGGGGAGAGAGAGAGAGAGGAGTAGAGAGAGAGAGAGAGAGAGCGAGAGAGAGAGAGAGAGAGAGAGAGAGAGATAGAGAAGAGAGAGAGAGAGAGAAAACAGTTAAACAGTTTCCAATAGTAAGGAACCCATAAACCCCTCAATAAGTCTCTTAGCACACCACACCCCACCCAACGTGAACAGAAACCCTGACAAAAACCCAATCCCCCAATTCCTCGGATTGATTGGGACCTTGCGACATCATAACACAAGGAGCGATTAGAATCGACATTGAACCCTCGACAGCATCGCCTGGTTCCGTCTCCTGATCTCCAGCTGTCTGAGTGAAGCACAGTGCCTCGAAAACCTTTTGAGCCCTTGGTGTTGCAACTGAAAATATCGTGAATAAAAAGCTTTCTCTCAGCGAATGTAAACAGCGTCTCGGCCTGGCCTGCCCCGAGCAGATAACCAGAGAGGTTAATTCTCCAGTAAATTCCACTTGAAAAAAGGGACAAAATAACATTTCACGGAGGTCTGTCGACTTAAGGATAACTAAAGAATAAGAAAGCAGATTGGCGCCTCAGGAGAAATATTGAACCTGAAGGATGTGAATACTTGGGGGGGGGGTTCAGACCAGGTGGAGTTGGGGGTCTTAAGACCATCGCTGCTGGTGTTCGGGGTCTTCAGACCATCAATGATGGTGTTTGTGGGTCATTAACAGATTATAGCTGATGGTGTTTGGGGTAGAGAGAGGGGAGGTCTTCACACCATCGTTACAGTGTCTTCAAACCATCTCAGCTTGTTATGGAGGAGTTCAAACCATTATTTCTCTCCCTGACTCTTGAAACAGAAAAAATGTATATATGTGATTAGCACTATAAATGTTGTGGCCACGTCCGTGGTAGAAATGAATTGGGAAAAGCTGTACCTCTAATAACTGAATTGATATTAAACTATTTCTAGTTTTCCCTTCTATAAGTAAAGTACCAAACAGATGGAACAAAAAGAGTCCCCCAAAAGAAATAGGAAAATCTAGGCTATTTAGATCACAGCTGGTGGTAATGGGGACATAATGGGGAACAGGGGGTAAGGGAAATGGGGGATGGACGTTGGAAACTGTGGACCATTATGGGGAAGGAGGAAGGGAAGCATCTTCTCTCCCACCCTTGAGAACGGCTGTGACACTCTGGGGAGGCGATGTGATCCAGTTATGGGCTTTGAGGCCAAGAATGTATTCTCCTAGTTGTACCTGCCTAGTTGTGTGTGGAGGGGTTGAGCTTTGGCTCCCTGGCCCGCCTCTCAACTGTTGTATGGCTTCTTGAGCCTATTTGGATTATCATATCTACATTAGAAAAACTGTGTATGTTCACCACATCACTGTCTAGAGCATTCCATTTGTTAATTATTCTGACACTAATAAAATTCTTTCTAGGGTTTGTGTGCCTCATTTGAGTACTATGCTTCCACCTGTGTCCCTTTGTGCTTGTATCACTCGTGCTAAATAGTTTGTCTTTATCCACCCTGTCAATTCCTGTGAGAATTTTGTAGGCGGTAATCATATCTCTCCAACCACTTAAGTCTTCCAGTGTCGTGAGGTTTAATTCCATCAGTCTTTCCTCGTAGCTCAAAGCTCTCAGCTCTGGGACTAGTCTGGAGGCGTACCTCTGAACTTTTTATAATTTTGTCTTGGGTTTGACTAGATACGGACTCCACACTGAAGAAGCTTACTCAAGGATTGGTCTGACATATCAGGAATACAAAGTTTTAAAAGACTTTTTGGGACATCAGTGCATATGCCGTTGACGATATCATTTTGATGTGGGCATCAGGAAACAGGTCTGACATGGAGAAATGGTCTGAGGTACGGGACGGATATAGACTGGTCAGGGTAGGCCTAAATGTCTTAATAAATATTAGCAATTATCAACACCCCTTGGCCATTTTCATGAACTCTTTCATGGAGACAAGTGTGAAATATTATGTGAGATTGCCGTGGAGTTGATAGTTAAAAAAAAAACTGCAGGTGACGGATCTCCCAATCCTGAGCACTCCAGTTGCAAACTCTGTGAGCAGGAACTACGGCACGATCTCCCGCACTACCTCATCACTGAATGCCCAGTTATTAGACCGTTCAGACCAGTTGGCATGAGGTACCTGGAGCTTTGCAATTACTTTATTCACTCTCGTATTCTTGAAGATATCCTCACAGTGTACCCAAAATTTGCCAGTGCAGGCTACTAAACATATGGCCCTGTATGACTAACCATCCTGCGAGATGGGGACCTTTATTACCACTGCTGCCTTATTCAATCTTGTGTTGATGATATCCTCAAAATGCATCCGGAGTCTGCCAGTGCAGACTGCTTATCACATGCCTCTGTATGACTACCATCCTGTGTGATGGGGATTTTTTAGCATCACCTAGTTAGCTTTTTGACACACTGTACTCCACTTCATATAGTTCTAGGGTAGCTGCACTAATGCAGATGTACCTCATATATTAATAAAAAAAATATCACATGCCTAGCTGTATGAATAACCATCCTGCGAGATGGAGACTCAGTACCACTGCTACCTTATTCACTCTTGTGTTGATGATATTGTCATAATGAACCCAGAGTCTGCAAGTGCAGACTACTGATCACGTGCCTCTGTATGACTAACCATCCTGTGTGATGGAGATTTTTAAGCATCACGTAGCTAGCTTTTTGACACACTGTACTCCCCTTCATATAGTCTAGGGCAGCTGCACAAATGCAGATGTACTTAATGTATAATAAAAAAAATGGAAAAAGGAAGAGGAAGGAACAGTAAAGCATCTGACACCTTAACATTTATATCAGTTCTTCTTGAGGGGGATTTATGCAGGTGGAGGGAGGAGGTTAATAGATAGAGGATAACGAAAGGTAGAACTTGGTTCTTCTATATATATATATATATATATATATATATATATATATATATATATTATATATATATTATATATATAATATATATATATTATATATATATATATATATATATATATATC
>WNGS01072847.1:127155-155396 GCA_020271785.1 Procambarus virginalis | reverse complement strand
TGTGTGGGGGGGTGTGAGTGTGTGTGGGAGGGTGTGAGTGTGTGTGTGGGGGGGTGGGTGTGAGTGTGTGTGGTTGAGGGTGTGTGTGTGTGTGTGTGTGTGTGTGTGTGTGTGTGTGTGTGTGTGTGTGTGTGTGTGTGTGTGGTGTGGTTGTGTGTGTGTGTGTGTGTGTGTGTGTGTGTGTGTGTGTGTGTGTGTGTGTGTGTGTGTGTGTGTGTGTGTGTGTGTGTGTGTGTGTGGTGTGTGTGTGTGTGTGTGTGTGGTGTGTGTGTGTGTGTGTGTGTGTGTGTGTGTGTGTGTGTGTGTGTGTGTGTGTGTGTGGTGTGTGTGGTTTGTGTGTTGTGTGTGGTGTGTGTGTGGTGTGTGTGTGTGGTGTGTGTGTGTGTGGTGTGTGTGTGTGTGTGTGTGTGTGTGTGTGTGTGTGTCACACCCTCCCCCCCCCCACACACACACCGTCCCCCCCCCCCCCACTCACCAAAACACCAGTAACCACTCCTCAGAGGTCATACCTCACCTGTACAAACATAACTGACCGGTGGCCACGACGATATCTTTCCCTTTGACGATGTCCCAGCTCTACCCAACGACAATATATATAATTAATGATACTCTTGCGCGCCATTTTAGGAATATCTCATCGGGGCAGCGTTCCGGGCGCCGCTTGAAAGTCGTTACCACCCTTGTTAAACACATGTTTTTCTACAGGTGTTATAGAGGTAAATAGTAGAAAAAGGGAAGATAGTTTGCGACCAGAGCGCTGATAGATGGCGAGGGAGGTTTAAGGAGAGTGGACTATGCTCTGTTATTCGTAATAAGTCATCATAGTTATGTGGATCACCGGAGGCGAGTCTGTTTGGATCAGAATTTATTGTGACTTAATTGTGACTTTTGAAGTGAATGTGTGTGTTGACATCAGCGTTTTTGTCGACTTCAGGGTGACTTTAATGTGTCTGCTGATTTCAGATTGTCTGCTAGCTTCAGTGTGTCAGCTGAAGTCTGCGTTTCTTCCCCAGCTAAGTGGGGGGAACTGATCGGAACAACGACGACGGCCTCGTTTTTTTGCAGATCGGCGCTCGATCCCCCGATGGTTCAAGTGGTTAGGCACCGTTCCTTCCCTCCATCCTGATATCCCGGCTCCTTGTCCTCACGCACCTTCCAAGTGCTATAAAGAGGCCTACCACCGTCACCAGACAATTATCAAACCTTTAGAGGGGGCTGTCAACTTACGCTTGTCTATCGATTTCAATCTGCAATCTATCATCAAATGTCTACCACGTCTTTAGGGCTCATCTGAGGTGATTTTCTTTCCCACTAATCACTCCTGGTATCAATTTCCAAGCCACAAAAAAAAAAGAGGAATCTCGCCATCATTTTGCATTTAACACAAGTTGTTTCTCTATGATCTGGAGAAAGCTTTTTGCAATAACCACCACGGAGGAAATCAACTTGCAACAATGAATACTGTCTTTATGACCATCGCGTCTCTCTCTCTCTCTCTCTCCTTCACAAGATCATCCAAACACAATTATACGAAAAGGCTGTACACCAAACACCATTTTCGCTTCGTTATTACGTTGCTGTGTCGGTTGCGTACACAGATGAGTGTGTGTGTGTGTGTGTGTGTGTGTGTGTGTGTGTGTGTGTGTGTGTGTGTGTGTGTGTGTGTGTGTGTGTGTGTGCGTGTGTGTGCGCGCGCGCGTGTGTGTGTGTGTGTGTGTGTGTGGTGTGTGTGTGTGTGTGTGTGTGTGTGTGTGTGTGTGTGTGTGTGTGTGTGTGTGTGTGAGTTCGCCTTGATACGAGTAACTCAGTCATATTCCTCGTGTACGGGACACAAGCCTCTGTCTGGTTTTAGTCTTACTCATTTGTCTTAGGCAATGGATGAGTATTTTATGACTCAGGTGTTGGCCTCAGCGTTCCTCAGGGTTCCGTACGTCTCTTTACGTCGTTCCAAAGGACTGACGTCATCTATCAAACACACTTTTTTCCTCAACAATCTTAAGTCTATATATTACAATTTTGTTGATTAACATTTTGGTTCTACACACAAACACCATCATCAGTTATATACTTCAAGCAGTGACGCATCAATGTGTTCATTCCGACTCACCCAGTGTTCATAGTGACTCACCTCTTGTTCACATTCAATCATCCAGTGTTCATGATGACTCACGTGAACACAACGGACTCATCCACCTCCCGGCCCGCAGCCCCACCTCCACTCGGGGCTCTCAAACACTCCACCGAAATAAAATCCAAAATAGCAGAAACTGACACCAGATCCAGTATAACAAGCACGCTATCAGCCAAGCATCAATATATATATATATATATATATATATATATATATATATATATATATATATATATATATATATATATATATATATATATCATGTTTTATATCATGTTTTCTCACGGGCCGCACGTGGCATTCTACTGTACTCAATGATACAAAACTCAGGGAAAAAAAATTAATTCGACTCTCCGTTAAAGAAAATCTCGCCGTTACCAAGATTCTGTTAACACACATCTTACACCTCAACATCAGTCAAATACAACACCTTATATCCACATTTCAACCAGTAATAACGAACTTATATCCTCTGTTCCGTCAACACTAAACCCCTAATACCTACACCTTACTCTAACCCACTATCCCTTGCGGCGAGACTATCTCCCTCAACCCCTTTCTCTTCCCTTTCCCCTTCCACCGGACCGTGATAGACACAACCTGGAAGTATTCGCACGTGTTAATCTGGTTGTTTGATAGACAGAGCTGGTGGCCAGGGACCTCTTCCCCTGCAGGATACTGCTGAGGAAGAATCAGTCAAGATTGGATTAACAGAAGCATCGCTGAGGCTGCATCTAGCTGTGGCAGCGAGAGGAATCACGATGCTGTTGTGTCATGAATATGGTGCCATTTCATACTGTTAGTGGTGTGAGATATTTATACCTATTAGTTCTTCTCTGAGAGGGTAGAACCATCGCTGACACTTCCACAGAGACACAAGAAAGGATTTTATGTGTCTCCGTTCTTGTGTGTGTGTGAGTGTGTGTGTGTGTGTGTGTGTGTGTGTGTGTGTGTGTGTGTGTGTGTGTGTGGTGTGGTGTGTGTGTGTGTGTGTGTGTGTAATGTATCACATGCAAGGACTCTAACGCAATAGAAGTGCGCAAAAAGTAATTAAAAGTCAAGAAGGGAATTTATGAAGGCTTCCCGTGAGGAGAGACCGGTCGTGTCCCCTTGTTACCGTGTGTTTGTTGCACACACACACACACACACACACACACACACACACACACACACACACACACACACACACAGCCTCTCTGAGAAGCGACAATATGAAAACGACATAGCGAGCAAGGCAATGACTCATCCTAAATTGCTGCACAGCCACATCAGGAGAAAAACGACAGTGAAGGAACAGGTAATAAAACTGAGGATAGAGGAAGACAGATTCACTACAAACGACAAGGAAGTGAGCAAGGAACTCAATAAGAAATTCCAGGAGGTCTTCACAGTAGAGCATGGAGAAGACCTAGAGATAAGAGAGGAAATATCTAACCAGACACCACTAGAGAAGTTTGTGATTACCATTGGGGAGGTGAAAAAGCATGTGCTAGATTTGGATGTGACAAAGGCTAAAAGGCTATATACCCGGATGTAATCTCACCTTGGATACTAAAGGAAGGAGCAGAGGCTCTGTGCCTGCCACTATTCATTGTTTACAACAAATTACTGGTAACAGGTGAACTGCCAAAAATTTGGAAGACGGCCAATGTAGTCCCAATATACAAGAAGGGTGATAGACAGGAGGCACTGAACTACAGGTCAGTGTTCCAAACTTGCATGCAAAGCAAGTTGATGGAGAAGATTGTGCGAAAAAAAACTTGTGGAACATCTGGAGCAAAGAACTTTGTAACACAACATCAGCATTGGTTCTGGGAGGGCAAATCATGCCTCACAGGATTAAATGAATTCTATGACCAGGCAACAAAAATGAGGCAAGACAGAGAGGGCTGGACAGATTGCATATTCTTGGTTTGCCAGAAAGCCTTTGACACAGTATCACATAAGAGACTAGTACACAAGCTGGAGATGCAGGTGGTAGTGAAAAGGAAGGTTCTCTACTGGATAAGGGAGTACCTAAGCAACAGAAGACAGCGAGTCACTGTGAGGAGGGGGGGGGGGAAGGTCTCGTAGAAGCAAGACGTCACCAGTGGAGTCTCACAGGGATCAGTCCTTAGACCTATTCTGTTTTTGATATATGTAAATGGCCTCCCATTGGAAATAGACTCGCTCCTCTCAATGTTTGTTGATGATGCAAAAATTATGAGGAGGATTAAGACAGACGAAGATAGTATAAGGCAACAAGATGACCTAGACAAACTGAAGGAGAGGTCCAACAAATGGTTGCTAAACTTCATCCCAAGCAAATGTAAGGTGATGAAACTCGGCGGTGGAAATAGGAGGCCAGACACTGAATACCGAATGGGAGAGGAAGTCCATCACGAAACGTACAGAAAGATCTAGGAGTTGATATCTCGCCAACCTGTCTCCTGAANTTGTTCTGTGTGGATTGTGTCCTTCAGGTGGTGGTTCTTGTTCTGTGTGGATTGTGTCCTTCAGGTGGTGTTCTTGTTCTGTGTGGATTGTGTCTTCAGGTGGTGGTTCTTGTTCTGTGTGGATTGTGTCCTTCAGGTGGTGGTTCTTGTTCTGTGTGGATTGTGTCCTTCAGGTGGTGGTTCTTGTTCTGTGGATTGTGTCCTTCAGGTGGTGGTTCTTGTTCTGTGTGGATTGTGTCCTTCAGGTGGTGGTTCTTGTTCTGTGTGGATTGTGTCCTTCAGGTGATGGTTCTTGTTCTGTGTGGATTGTGTCCTTCAGGTGGTGGTTCTTGTTCTGTGTGGATTGTGTCCTCAGGTGGTGGTTCTTGTTCTGTGTGCAGCAATTCATTTAGGTGATTCTTGTTGTTGCAAGATTTGTTCTTCAGGAAGTTCTTGTTCTTTAGGCTGAGTCATTCAGGTGAATTTTTCTCATCATTCCTCCGCCCTCACTGATACCCCTACTATTCCCCTACCTGACATCCCATCACTGTCCCTTCCTATCATCCCATCATTCCCTCCTCACTCTCACCCCCATCACCTCCTCACAATCTCTCATCTCGTCCCTTCGGGAACTTTGTCTCTCGTCTCAAGAACTTTGTCTCTCGTCTTATCCCATTCCCCTTAGTTCAATTCATCTTCATCATCCATCCCTCCTTCATCCAACCTCTTGCTAACCATTGCCACTAACCCATTATACCCATCATCTAGCTCCTCCCCTAAACGATCACCTCCCCTTCATTTCTGTTCGCTCATTACCACAAATACCCCCCCCCTCACCCCCATCACCAACCAACCCTCCCTCATTTTCCCCATCTCCCTCCAAACCCTTTCGCTTCGCGCCCTATTTCGACAGCATACAAATTGGCCCGTCCATTCTTGCCGTTGAAATGACCGAGAGAAGTTTTTGATTCTGAACAAAAGAATGTCACTTAAGGCTCTAAAATGCTAAAGAAACGAACGTGACTTAAATATATATCACTTAAATACTTCACAGTGTAAAGTGCCTGATTCACCCACACGAACGGACGAACGCACAGAAGGCAGAGCCAACAAAGGCACGAATGGACAGACAGAACCTGTTACAAACACACGCAGGAAAGCAATCAGATATGTTGGAAAGAAGGAAATCTGTTTACCTTGCACGAAACAAACGCACACACACACACACACACACACACACACACACACACACACCACACACACACACACACACACACACACACACACACACACACACACACACACATGGGGGCCAGGGGCTGAGTGGGCAGCATGCTGGACGCGTGATCCTGTGGTCCCGGGTTCGATTTCCGGCGCCGGCGAGAAACAATGGGCAAAGTTTCTTTCACCCTGATGCTCCTGTTACCTAGCAGTAAATAGGTACCTGGGAGTTAGTCAGCTGTCACGGGCTGTTTCCTGGGGATTACATAATGTTACAAGTGCTCCTCCGTCTTCACCTTAAGCAGGATCGAAGGGTCGTCTACAGGCGCCCGTAACCTGTTTCTTAGACTCCATAGTAACACACCAAGAACGTGACGTATCAACGACAAACTCTCGAAGCAATGCATCCCTTGAATCTCTGACGTAGACGCCATGATTGAGATAAGAGGAACAACTCTCTTTAAGTGTCCACGTAAATACTTGATGAATCTGTCCCCCCCCCCCTAAGAGTACCTCTCCGCACACTTTAGGCTACGACAAGTTCCCGTACGATGTATACTTTTTTTTATATTGCAAGTGATATCGACTGATGCGGCTCAAAACCATTCCTCGAGCACGCATCGTACGGAACGATGGGAGTTCGAGGGTACGCCCACGATGGGTGCGGAAGGTACGCCCACGATGGGTGCGGAAGGTACGCCAACGATGGGTGCGGAAGGTACGCCCACGATGGGTGCGGAAGGTACGCCCACGATGGGTGCGGAAGGTACGCCCACGATGGGTGCGGAAGGTACGCCCACGATGGGTGCGGAAGGTACGCCCACGATGGGTGCGGAGGGTACGCCTGCACGTGCTTCACGGGGAGCGTTTGAGCGTTACTGAGCACGGGGCTCCATGCTTCGCCCGCTCCCTCGTTTTTAAACATCACATACTTGTTGGTGTACAAAAATAAACTTTCTCTTTCACCTTCATTGACAATTCTCTTTGTAGGTTTCGTACCTTTTTTTTCTGACTTTCGCCGAGATTACCAGCAATCCATTACGGTCATCACCAGCATCAGGGAGGTGAGGGGAAGTGGGGGAGGAAGAGAGGAAGGGAAGAAAGGGGAGTGAGGGAAAATAGGGGGTGAGGAAGGGGCAACAACGGGGGAAGGGGTGAGGGTCGAGGAAAAGGGGCGTAAAAAGGGGGGAAGACAATCCTGGGGTGAATGAGGGAGAGGGGAAACAAGCATAACTGAGGATTTTTTTACAACAGAACCTCAGAGGGGCAGAGGAGGGAACAAGCCTAATGAGGTAATTAGAACAGAAAATAGATACAGAAGAAGGCAGGGAGATTAAAATATAGAGGGAAAGCAAAGAGAGCAAGGTGGGGGGGGGGGGGGAAGGAGAATAAGGATTACTGGTGAGCAAGACAGGCGATAGAGTGAGGGCAGAGCAGTGCCCAACCCCCCTCACCACACACTGCTGTGGTGTGGACCGTGTAGCGCCTCAGCACGGGCCCACTCACACTGCAACACCAACATTGCCTCGTCAACCCTTTCCTGGTTCCCGAGTCACAGCTTTCAACACATCAACAAACAAAACACTAGATATAAATAAGTTTAGAGTCAGGAAAGACAAGTGGCCAGATTCCCGAAGCAGTTACGCAAGTACTTACGAACGTGTACATCTTTCCTCAATCTTTGACGGCTTTGGTTACATTGATTAAACAGTTTACAAGCATGAGAACTTCCCAATCAACTGTTGTTATTGTTATAAACAGCCTCCTGGTGCTTCGGAGCTCATTAACTGTTTAATAATTGTAAACAAAGCCGCCAAAGATTGAGAAAAGATCTACGGGTTCGTAAGTGCTTGTTGAACTGCTTCGTGAATCTGGCCTTAGATAAGAAGTTGGTTGGTCCTTACGTGGCTGCATGTTTGTGAATGAGCTGAGAGTGTGTCAACATGCATCATGGTGATATTTGTATGGTTCCTTTCTGTTATCTAACTTTAACATTAACTAAAGTATTACGCTGCCTCCAGGGAAACATTCCATCTCTAGATACTAGATCACCACTCCAGCAACCGTCCTTGACTAAACTTAACTTTACCAAATGCTGATATTTCCTTCAGGGATTCAGGGAGACCCCAGAAACGTTGTCATTTCGTTAGTCTGAAGACGTTTAGGTTGAATGTCTTACTAGAGTATATTCACAGAGTTACCTGAACACATGTCCAATATATTAAAGAGACGGTCTACGAGGAATGGTCAAGGAAGCTCGTCTTCACTATTCTGAAAAGGCGCGAAATAGATGTGACATATTCACAACATATAAATTTCTTTGTAGCTCTCGTCCTGTAACTACACTTAGGTAATTACACACACACACACACACACACACATCCTGGAATATGCAGCTCCAGTATGGAGTCCATACCTAGTTAAACACAAGACAAAGTTAGAGAAGATTCAAAGGTATGCCACAACCAGACTGGTCCCAGAACTGAGAGATATGAGCTACCAGGAAAGACTATGGGAACTAAACCTCACCTCCCTGGAAGACAGAAGAGTAAGGGGAGACATGATCACCACCAACAAAATTCTCAGAGGAATTGACAAGGTGGACATAGACAAACTATTTAGCACGGATGGAACACGAACAAGGGGACACAGGTGGAAACTTAGTACTCAAATGAGCCACAGAGACATTAGAAAGAATTTGTTCAATGTCAGAGTGGTTAACAAATACAATGCATTCGGCAGTGATGTGGTGCAGACAGACCCCATACACAGGTTCAAAGGATAGATTTGATATCTTGAGATATATCAAATCAGTTGACAGTTGAGAGGCGGGATCATAGAGCCAAAGCTCAAAAGAGCAAGCACCACTAAGTGAGTGCACACACGCACACGCAATTCTTTGTGAAGTATATTATTACTCCGTTCTGATGGTATCGGATACAAATATATATTATTTTAATGATGATCTGAGTACAACGTTAATAAGAGATTTATTGCAGAATAGTATTTTATTATTTGCATATACAGAATCTGAGAGAGAGAGAGAGAGAGAGAGAGAGAGAGAGAGAGAGAGAGAGAGAGAGAATATATATAGATAAATACACATAGACCAACAGAGAACTAGAGTGTGGTCCTATAGATAAGACCAGACACAACAGTCTGGGTGTATACAACGAGCTGATGGAGGAGAGTAGTGACACTACCTGACGCTGTTACTACATATTTCTGTATTTAAGGAAGGAGCAATTTAGAGGCGCGAAGCCCCAGCGACGTCGTTAAGGGTAATGGCACGTGGACACAATAACTGTAAATTGTAGCCTGGGCCGCACTCCCCCATCCCACAATGGACGCTCCCAGGAGGGATCATTACTCTTATTGTTCTTAATAATATTATGATCCCTGTGTGTGTGTGTGTGTGTGTGTGTGTGTGTGTGTGTGTGTGTGTGTGTGTGTGTGTGTGTGTGTGTGTGTGTGTGTGTGTGTATTCACTTAGTTGTATTTTACGGGGGTTGAGCTTTGCTCTTTCGGCCCGCCTCTCAACTGTCAATCAACTGTTTACTAACTACACTAACTACTTTTTTTTTCCACACCACACACACACACCCCAGGAAGCAGCCCGTGACAGCTTACTAACTCCCAGGTACCTATTTACTGCTAGGTAACAGGGGCATTCAGGGTGAAAGAAACTTTGCCCATTTGTTTCTGCCGGGTGCGGGAATCGAACCCGCGCCACAGAATTACAAGTCCTGCGAGCTATCCACCAGGCTACCTGGCCCCATGTGTGTGTGTGTGTGTGTGTGTGTGTGTGTGTGTGTGTGTGTGTGTGTGTGTGTGTGTGTGTGTGTGTGTGTGTGTGTAAATCCCAGTTTTGCACTAATCATTTATCAACAAGATAGATTCCGGGTAAACAAGATCTACTTCGCTTGATCTATTTGCTGATGACGTCTCAGCACCATCTCATCCCACGCTCAAAGCCTCCCATATCAAATAAAGATGAAGTAAGCAAAGTTGGGATACTTTTTACTTATCAAGGGAAAGCGTCAAGCCATTACGACTATATAGCACTTGGAAGGGGTCAGGATAAGGATTTGGGATGGGACGGGGAGATGGAATGGTGCCCCAACCACATGGATTGTCGGGGATTGAACGCCGACCTGCATGAAGCGAGACCGTCGCTCTACCGCCCACCCCAAGTGGTTGGGTATAGCCAGAGATTGCAACTCCTGCCTCACAACACGAGACACCTGTTCTGCCCATTTCTCCATGCACGCTCAATTGCAAGACTTCAGTATTATACACTCTCAATCATACCTCATGTGAGCTCTAAGAGATAGAAATATATTTTAGTTGAGAGAAACAATCATATATATATATATATATATATATATATATATATATATATATATATATATATATATATATATATATATATATATATAATTTATCAAAACCAAACAATATGGTGTGTGTGGTATAGTTGCTTCCGCTTCTGAATCGTCATATCAAGGTATGGTTCGTTAAGCAATAATTAAAACACAAAGGACAATATTGAATAATTAAATCCTAAAAAAAAAAAAAAAGAGATCGAACCCCACAATCCCACACGCAAGAGGATGATGAATATTAAATCTAACGCCAGGAAATGAATGATACGAAATTCGAAGTTAACTTTTCAAAGCCCATTTCAGTAAATACCTCATTAACGCCCAGTTACAGCACAACAACAAGAGAGTTAATTAAGTCCTATGCCATTACGGCAATCAATCTTTAAGCTGTGCTTGGCCGAGCTTCGGCGGACTCCAAACACATAAGCAAACTTCAGAATATTGTGCAGTCAAAAAACTATATTTTCATAACATCTTTTACAATTTATATGTATTAAAATTGTATTGATAGTTAAGCCTGGGATTGGTTAAGTTAGCTGTTTCGGAGCTGTATGGCTATTATTTGTATTTGCAATATGGCGGGACGTACTTAGAGGGCGCGATTCGAACACAGGAAGAAAATGTTCAAGAAAATTACTGTTCAAGATCACTGTTCAAGAAAAGTCAGAACATTATCAGTTTTGTGTCGAGTGTCACGCGTTTTTAATTCATAAATAATCTAATAGCTAGAACCCACAGTGCTGGAACCAGCAGGCACAGTACTGGAACCAGTAGGCACAGTACTGGAACCAGCAGGCACAGTGCTGGAACCAGCAGGCACAGTACTGGAACTAACAAATACATTCCAATACTTTAAAACCACACTCCTGAATCGAGAGAAATATAAATTTTAGTTGTTTTTATCTACATTCTCCACATTAATGTATTAACATAATAATAATAATAATAATAATAATAATAATAATAATAATAATAATAATAATAATAATAATAATAAAGTTTAGAAAATGAATTTCCAACAGAAGTTTAAAAATAAGACTGACACACTGAGAATGCCCGAGGAATGTAAGGTAATTATCAGGAGAAAGCACCAAGCCAATACGGCTATACAGCACATGGAAAGGATATGAGGATAAGGATTTAGGACAAAAGAGAGAAAAGGAATGGTGCCCAACCACTTGGAAAGTCGGGGGATTGAACGCCGACGCGCAAGAAGCAAGACCGTCGCCCTACCGTCCAGCCCAAGAGGTAATGACTGGGGAAGATGATGATAAATGCGGTGCAAATCCCGACTCCTCCCACAGTGGTGAGCACCACTGGAGCAGCGTTTGAGAGCCCGTGGGAGACGAGAGCGCTGAGAGGGAAGCTGTATGTGGGGATCCCGGACCTCACAGTTTTTTAATAGGACACACTTGAGTAACTCTCCTGTAGCCGTCCTGTCATAATGGTCGTTGTGGTGTAAAGTTACCTCCAGTAAAGTCTGGAGGGAACTCACACCCTCTCACATAATAGGACTCTGGATGTAGAGCTGTAGCCTGGATAGTCCTTACTCCTGGTCTTCTGGACATATTAGGACTCCGGATATACTATAGAGGGGGGGGGGGTAGCCTGGATAGCTACCCAGGATATAGAGTAGCCTGGATAGTCCTCACGTGCTATACTCTCATTGTCTGCTTTTCTTTTGGCGTATCAATTTTTTACTGCTATGTTATTCACCTCGTGTTTTGGTCCAGTCCTGCAGGGTTATCAATACCTGGATCAATCAACGATAGTGAGGCAGGTGTGTTAGGTAACCTAGCTTGGGTCCTGTATTGAACCAGATCACGTGGCAATACTTCCGGTAACAAGTGGTAGATGGGGAGGAGGAGGAAGAGGGTGGGGGGGGGGAGTGGGAAGACAAGAAGGGGGAAGAAGAGGTGGACGTTGAGGAGCGGGAGGAGGGTCAGGAGGTGTTGTGACCCCCAGTAGATAAGAATAATTTAGGCTCTCTCAATGAGGCTGGTGGCAGCATTTATGAGAGCTTGTATGAATGGGCTATATATGGAAGCTGGTATGGTAGAGGATGCAATACTGGGATGCAGTATGAGGTAGAGGATGCAATATGCACTACGGGCTCACCATAGCCCGTGCTGCTTGGAACATTTTGCTCCAGGTAGCGAATCTTAAACAACAACAACAACAAATCTGCCAAATCCTCTAGGAGCTTCCGCCAATTTTGAGAAGCTGGCGACAACTTTAATGACCTGGTGCGACCGCAAACTATAGCTGGAAGTGGGTCTTGAAAGCTCAACTACTACACAAGTAGTAGTAGTTGTTGAAGAGGGCCAGAGGGTGTGACACACATGTGGAGCAGAGATGACATACTGGCTCGAGCATGGGCGGAGAGGCAGTGCTGTCTGCTGGCTGTGCTCAGCAGTCGAGGAGGAGCCATAGACATCTCTTCAGGGTGACATGTCACCGGCTGGTGTAACTCCACTCTCACTGTAGCAAGGCTGACCTGTGGTGTAACTTGTGAGTTGATATTCAGATTCAGATTGTTTACTCACGTAAAGGTACATACATTGCAGATGAGTTACAAACATAATGTTGGATTTAAAGAAAGAGCAAGTACATACAATACATAAAGCCACTAGTACGTATAGCGTTTCGGGCAATTCACCTGGAATTCACATATTGTGAGCAGTGTGTATGTGCTGTTAGGAAGTGATGAACATGGGGCCAGTAATTTGTGAGAACCAATTTAGTCTCCGGAGACAAGGATGGTATAGTAGTTAGGACTGTGTAGTCCTGTGAGGAAGCCGGTCTACTGCAGCAAAAAAGAATTAGGACAACAGGTGGTGTTGAGGGAAATGTAAATATCAAAAATATATTACATATATATTCACTATATATCAGGTGCCAGAGAAGGAGGCTAAAGGAAGAAAGGAAATTATCAAAGGAACGCGCCAAGCAATTACGACAATATAGCATTGGAAAGGAGTCAGGATAAGGATTTGGGATGAGACGGGGGGAGGGGAGGAGGAATGGTGCCCAACCACTTGGACGGTCGGGGATTGAACGCCGACCTACATGAAGCGAGACCGTCGCTCTACCGTCCAGCCCAAGTGGTTGGGCAGAACGAGGTTGAAACACCTTAAGGCAGAACGGTGATGAACGTCTCGCTCTCAGCACAGACGTCGGTGAAACTCACAGTGTTAACAGTCATGGTAAATATGTTAACCTTAACTCAGTGAGGTAACACAGGCTCGTGTTAAAGCCCAGTGTTCCTTGATCATTATCATCTCGGTAGAGCTCTCGTTAAATTAGGTGCGTGGCATGTCTAAGCATTAAATATAACCGAACTCTGTGAGCTTGCAATTGCAACTGACTGGTTTGCAAAGATTATAATTATTTATTACTGTACAAGAGAATGTTTTCTGTTACTCCAACATTAACATAAGAATATATGACTTATTCCTACATGTACAAACGACTATTATTTTATTATTCAAGTACCGACAAACAGGAAGTTTTCCATTTACGTATTAATTTTTTTTGGCATAATTTGTTTTTCCTTAAAATGATAAGCCTTTAAGAATATATATATTAATTATTCAATGAGTTCAATGCGCTTTAAAATGTTAAAATTGTATTACTGAACGCATTTTTAGACAATTCCTCGAAGCATGCACTAAAGAGGCACCTGTCATGCGCCCCGATGCTCTTGATGTCGATAGCGAGTAGTGAAGATGGTCACAGCGATGAAGATAGCGAGTAGTGAAGATGACCACAGTGATGAAGATAGCGAGTAATGAAGACGGTCACAGTGATGAAGATAGCGAGTAGTGAAGACGGCCACAGTGTTGAAGATAGCGTGTAGTGAAGATGGCCACAATGATGAAGATAGCGAGTAGTGAAGATGGCCACAATGTTGAAGATAGCGAGTAGTGAAGATGGTCACAGCGATGAAGATAGCGTGTAGTGAAGATAGCCCCAGCGATGAAGATAGCGTGTAGTGAAGATGGCCACAGCGATGAAAATAGCGAGTAGTGAAGATGGCCACAGCGATGAAGATAGCGTGTCGTGAAGATGGCCGCAGCGATGAAGATAGCGAGTAGTGAAGATGGCCACAGCGATGAAGATAGCGTGTCGCGAAGATGGCCACCTGCGTCATCCGAGCACCACCGGATCTCATTTGCAAATGTTCACATGGGTACCATCTAACAGAAATTCCCTGTTGACGTGACGGCACAAGTTAATGGCACACTCTTGCTAATGCCTGACACTGAACTCTTATTACAGCTTAAGGACGCATTTGAGCGAAGTCCCGTGCTTACCGTCCTTTCACTTATGGGATGGAGAGTGAAGGTAAACTTCCTCTCCCAGATGTAACAGTTTTGGAAAGGATTGGTGGTTTTTACACAGTAGTCTACACTGAGGGCACCAACTCTAGAATGTGCCTTAATGCTAGAAGCTAGGACCCCTAACTGGTACTAGGAGAGTGTCGTCAACTGTGCTCTCGTACACAGCTCAGGTTGGAAGCGGGTTGACGAGGAAATCGGCAGAGTAAGGCAGGTGTAGTCATTAATAGATACTCTAAACGGATATGTCAAAGATATCAATAAAAGAAAATATCTGCCATACCTATTAAGCAGGAAATTCTTTTTCACAGCTCACAAAATGGAGGAAAAATCCCTGAAAGACATTACTGATTGAAAACGTGACCCTTACCAACACCAGAACCAGAAGCGTTGACAATCTACTATAGCAACAATAAGACTACAATACGTTTGGTGTCGGGACCAAGGCAGAGCCTCCAACACACTGTCCCAGCCATCATTTGAACATATGAAGTAAGGAAACTGCAGAAGGCCTATTGGTCCTTGCAATACCACACCTTATCTCATCATCCTCGGTTATATATTCAGTTGCTCAAGCAGATATGAATACATCTCACCCCTGCCTTTGAAAATGTTGACAGGTTCAATGAAACGCATCTCTTAGCGTCCGGCCATGTAAAACCGAATAAATCAACTTTGAAAAATTATTTTTCAACTTCCTTCTGTACAAAAAAAACTTCCTTGTGTACAAAAAAAATAATATAAAGGGTAAAATAATGATTCAAGCACGAAATATTATCTATATTTACTGTTTTTAACTTGAGATTAAAGTTGAAAAATTAACTCTGCAAAGGTCATTTTACAGTTTTATTATGACCTAACGATAAGAAATGCGTTTCGCTGACCCCTGTCAACATTTTCAAAGGCACAGTACAAGTTAATACATTTTGATCACCCAAATATATGCCGAGAATGAGGTGGAGGACATAGCCCAACAGGCCAATGCACCTTACCAATCGATGTTTCAATGATGGCGGTTGTAACTCAATGTGACCAAACGGGCCAGATCAATGATTCTAGCGTGACTCTTCTACATTTTTCTTATTGCTATTTTTCACTTGGACAGGAAGTGGACAAAACAGCAATCCAATGTTCATTTTTACAGTTTTGATGAACCTTACTTGAGTCGCTAATGGACGAGTTTCACTAAGCGACACTCAGCATCCTCGGTAACAGAGTAAGACTGATCACAAGACCTCCAAGCACATGTCAGGAGAAGTGGTGTGGTTATCAGGAACCGGAGATCTCACCCAATATTCTCACTGACAGGCTGCGACAGTAGAGGGTAGNTGGAACACAACCTGCTCTGCACGGAAAGAAAAGTGCAGACAGCTCAGGCCAGGATAAACACACAGACCAGCACCACATACACAAACGTCTGGAACACTCGTACACAGCCACAACAGACACCACTCTCACAGAGCAAAACTTCCCGAATCTATTAATTCCAAATCAGAAAATACACAAGTGCTGCAGAAATACAGCAAATGCAAAAGAGCAAAAAACAATTACTTTCGGAATCAACACAACAGATATACAGTTTTTACCGAGGTCCAGCTGAAAAACATCGTGAAGATCATGGCAGAGACCATTATCAATTGCCTACAGATGACGCAGAACGCCTCACAGCAACAGACTCAAGAAATCACTTGTGTGATAATGGACAAGATCGTGCAGCAGACCACAGTTACACAAGAAATACAGTGAGACAAGACGGAACACAAGAGGACAAACAACGCAACATGGACATACAGACTCCCAACAACAGTCTGGTAGTCAAGACACCAGAACATCAACATTCACAAAAGCAACTGCAAGAAGTAGTGACCACCCAAGATCAACAGAATCTTACAACACAAGAGACAGACATCAACAGCCAATGCAGTCTGATATGCAACACCACCAACAAAGACGTATTGAACAGCAGAGATGCACAGGTTCCGACAACACAAGAAACAGCCACGAGCAATCGATGCAGTCCGACATGCAGCAATACCAACAACAAAGTGATGGACCAGTTATGCACAGATTCCAACAACGCCGGGGATGACCGCGAACAATCAATGCAGTCCAATTTGCAGCGACACGACTTGCGAGGTGGAGAATATAGAGGTCGATCCCGAAGAGGAGTTCTGGTAGAACAGGCAACACCAACCGAAACAGTCGTCTGGCCATTACGAATACTGCAGTGGAACATACAAGGTCTTGGAAATAAAAACCACACACTTCAAGAGGCAGCAATCAGCACGAAAGCAGATATAATCGTTTTGGAAGAAACTCTTTTCCCAGCCACGAAATCCTTCAGATTAGCTGGATATCAGCACTGTTAAACCGTATGAGCAGGGGGAGACGAGAGGAGGATTAATGACCCTAGTCAGGAACACAATACCTAGCACGAAAATAGACCCAGTTTCATGTGGGGATGGAGTAGAGGTATTAGCAGTATCAGTGAATATGGCTAATATTGAGCTCCTCATATACAACGTTTACAAGCCGCCTAGACGTAAACTAGAAGCGGAGGCAGTGCTTGCCTTGGCCACGCAGGAAAATGTAATTATTGCTGGGGATTTTAATGCTCATCATCGAGAGTTAGGTGCGACTGTGCCAGCCAATGCTGATGGGCGCCATTTAGCTGCAGCTCTGCGAGAAGTACCTGAAATTACACTTCTCAACACTGGGGAACCCACTCACATTCTAGGAGGGTCCCTTGATCTTACATTAATCTCAACAGCACTCAAGCATCAGGCGAAGTGGGAAGTAGACCCGGTGATCACCAGTGACCACTATGCTACTGTCACGACACTAAACATAGAACGACCTCCTACACCACCTGCACAACCTAGGTGGAATTTAAGAAAGGCCAATTGGAATATATACCAAGAACTTGAAAAATGGTATGCAACATACACGCCACCTGAGGATTTGAACATACACGAGACCAATCTGCAGGAAGCCATTGCAGCTGCTGCAAACAAAGCTATTCCAATCATTATCACAGGAAACAAAACGAAAGAACTATTGGTTCTATAGTAATGAGGTTAAAGAACAGAACCACAGAGTCAACATCTTCAGAAAACATCTAAAGAGAAACCCCACATCAGAAGGAAGAACTCTGCTAAGAGCGGTGATATCTGAAGCAAGACGAGTTTCTAGAGAAGTAAAGGAGGCAAGATGGTCTGAGTGGTGTCAAACTCTAAATGAACATAGCAGTCTTGGCAAGATCTGGGGTCAGATTAAAACTATATCAGGTCGACCAGCCCGACCACAGGCATGTATTCAACCATTGCAGGAGGCTGAGAGACTTGCTCTCCAATTTGCAGAACGAACAGCTTCATATCAGCTTCCTGCTGTGGTCCGCAGGCAGCAAGAACAATTAAAACAAGAGAGGTTGAGTCATTCATGGGAGCATAGCTATAAATGACGAATGTGACTGTCCCTTCACCAAACAAGAACTAATCAGAGCCAAAAAAGGTGGTAAGGACACTGCACCAGGTGCTGATACCATTACATACTCAATGATCGCACATGCAGGTCCTGCTGGAGAACAAGGAATATTGGACGTTATCAACGCATCTTGGCAGCAAGGCAAACTACCAACCTCTTGGAAGAAAGCAGACATCATACCGATTCCCAAGCCGAAAGAACCTGGCAATTACAGACCCATTTCATTAACATCATGCATTAGTAAAACTGCAGAACGGATGGTCTTAAATAGGCTACTGTGGAAGACTGGAAACCTTCATAAACACATATTTGGCTTCACTAGAGGAGTAGGTACTGCCAACTGCATAGCAACATAACTAGGAACAGTTAACTCGGGTCCAGCTATAGTGATCTTCCTTGATCTAGGAAAAGCATTCGAACTTGCAAGCCCGCAAGCAATTTTACACACCTTAGTTAAAAAAGGTGTAAAGGGAAAAATGCTAGCATGGATTCAAGATTACCTAAGTCACAGGTATGCCAGAGTAAAGTTGCAAGGACAAGTGTCGGATTACCACCTGCATGAGAATGGGACTCCACAAGGAGGAGTCTTCAGTCCTAGTCTTTTTAACATCCTTATGGAAAACCTTGTTACCATGACATTTACAGAAGGTTAAATTGCTAAGCTATGTTGATGATATAGCATTAGTCATTACAGGTCCTTCACTTCAAAATAAAGCATAAGGTGCATTAGATAAAGTAACAACAGAATGCAGCATTTTAGGGCTAAAAATATCTGCACAGAAGTCTAAGGCAATGAGATTAGGCGGCAACACTCCGGACAGGCACCTAGCATTCAAGACATTAACCTTCAGTAGGTTACACAATATCAATATCTCGGAGTGTGGATAGATTTTAAAATGACTTTCAAGAAGCAAATTCAATATCTAAAGGAGAAAGCAAAATCACGACTAAATATAATGAGAGCAATCACAGGGCCCCGTCTAGGAGCGGGACACAGTGTTAAGAATGTTTTACATACACGCCGTTCGTTCCCTAGTTGATTATGCAGCGCCTGCCTTACTCGTTCTCCTGGTCAGTGGGCAAACGTTGAGGTTATTCAAAACGATGCATTGCGAATCATAACAGCTTCACTTACTTCACAGATGGATCGGTAGACCAGCAGGGACAAGAAACTGGAGCTGCAGTTAAAGCAGGAAACACTGTAAATAGTTGGAGGGTCTCAAATGGGTGTTCGACTTTACAGAGATGCTAGCCATTCAAAAAGCTTTGGAACATGCTCTTGCTCAACACCGACATGTTATCATACATACAGATTCGAGAACCGCCATTGAAACCTTGCAACAAGAACACATGTGATAACATACATCTGATCACAAAATGTCATATCATTAATGCAAACACTCAAACGGCAAGGCCGACGGGTACTTATCAACTGGGTGCCAAGTCTTGTGGGAATAATAGGAAATAACATTGCAGACGAAGCTGCAAAACTTGCAACTAAGAGAAGAAATGTAGACATTTACATACCACAGAGTCTATCACAGATTAAGAAAGTAATTAGAAACAGAGCAATGCAAAAGATGTACAGTGACCACAACACAGCAGTTGCAACATCAGGATCTGCAGGTTGGTACAAGAATTCAACCAACTATGAACCACTTAGTTTTATGAAAGGGAGCAGTAGAGCAACAGAAGTGCACTTACATCGCATCAGGCTTGGATACCCATGTGCATGGGAAATAGGCTTACAAGTTCTGGAAGATGATAGGAAATGTCAACACTGTGGAGAAATGCCCAACAGACCACTGGAACATTATCTAACACAGTGCGCAGTTACAAACCCATTAAGATTTCAACTTAGATTCAACAGAGCAGAAGAAGTTGTTAAACACATATGGCAAAATCTTACTAAAGCGACCATACGAGTAATAAATACTCATACTCTGCCCAAGTAAAACAAACAAGCAACACTTAGTGGGCCAGCCAGAGGCTTAGGGCCCGTGCAGGAATATCCCTGAAAAAAAAACTGCAGCTGCATTATCGCTTGCAACAGCGGGAGGTTGACAGTGGACAAGACCTAGAGACTCACACCTGCAATACGCATAGAAGCCTAATGCCTTACCAAAGGCTTTCGTTACTCGCCATAAACAACTGTTGCACCGTCGCACATACCTGGAGACCCTCGTGTTGCATCAGATGCATTATCACTTGCAATAGGGGGAGGTTGACGGTGGACAAGACCTAGACTCCTCACACCTGAAAATGAAGCAAAAGTCCATTCACCAGACTATAAAGAACCAAACTGCAGCCAGCAGAACTCCCCCTCCTGCCACCTCCGTGATCCTCGCCACACTCATTTACGTAAAAGTGAAAATTTTTTGGGTCAATATTATTAGCTTTAACCTATAGAAGTAGGCTGAATATTTTTTTTCCTAATGTATATACAATCATAACTCTCGGGTATTATTTGGAATTAGCCAGAGTGCATTTGCTAATTTCTGTTTGACACGCATCTTAATTTTTTTAAACAAACCACAGGGGGTATTTTGAGCACTGAGGCGGTTGTTTGCTGGAGAGGTGTGAAAAAATTTATCATTGGAAGGTTTTCCACTTCATAAGGCCAGGTTGCTTCTGTTTTCAAGAAGGCAGATTAATCATTGTTCAAAAGTATTATTGATTAATATGCTAAAACTAATGTATGAAAATAATTTTTTGTTGGACTTCTGGACCAAAGGATTTGGTAAGGATGGGGTTGGAAGAGGATGAGGGACAAATATGGAAATTCATGAAAAAGGATGAGGGTGAAGTATGAGTGGGATGGAAAGTGTAGTGGCTTATCCACTTTGGCATTGATGTAAGTGTAGCAGTGAATGTTGTCTGTTAGTGATGTGTTGGTATGGCTGCTAGACTGGCCAGAGTGGCTGGTGGAGGCTGGTTGCTAAGGCCGGCAGTAGTTGGTACATACAAGGCTGGTGGAGGTAGGCTGCACCAAGGACTCTCTCAAAAGTATCGCCATTACTGCATGGTTGCTAGCCTGCTGAGTGTTTTTATTTTTTATTTTAAGTGAACATTGGGAGGATCTAATTTTCAGGATCCTTGGGTAAATCCTCCAGGATGCGCGGCCTCTGGTAGTGTGGGCGGTGATTGTGATGCAGGACTTTGTTGGAGGGGTGAGACGACCTCCACGTAGTACAAAGGTCCTTGAGGATGTCCTTGTAGTACAAAGGTCCTTGAGGAGGTCCTTGTAGTACAAAGGTCCTTGAGGAGGTCCTTGTAGTACAAAGGTCCTTGAGGAGGTCCTTGTAGTACAAAGGTCCTTGAGGAGGTCCTTGTAGTACAAAGGTCCTTGAGGAGGTCCTTGTAGTACAAAGGTCCTTGAGGAGGTCCTTGTAGTACAAAGGTCCTTGAGGAGGTCTTGTAGTACAAAGGTCCTTGAGGAGGTCCTTGTAGTACAAAGGTCCTTGAGGAGGTCCTTGTAGTACAAAGGTCCTTGAGGAGGTCCTTGTAGTACAAAGGTCCTTGAGGAGGTCCTTGTAGTACAAAGGTCCTTGAGGAGGTCCTTGTAGTACAAAGGTCCTTGAGGAGGTCCTTGTAGTACAAAGGTCCTTGAGGAGGTCCTTGTAGTACAAAGGTCCTTGAGGAGGTCCTTGTAGTACAAAGGTCCTTGAGGAGGTCCTTGTAGTACAAAGGTCCTTGAGGAGGTCCTTGTAGTACAAAGGTCCTTGAGGAGGTCCTTGTAGTACAAAGGTCCTTGAGGAGGTCCTTGTAGTACAAAGGTCCTTGAGGAGGTCCTTGTAGTACAAAGGTCCTTGAGGAGGTGCTTGTAGTACAAAGTCACTTTTAGTGCTCTACTATTAATGGGTCTTCTGGGTGTGGTATGTAGAGTTCTTGCACCCTGAACAGTTGTTTCCTGGATTGGTGGTTAAGTTGAGCATTCATGGGGCTGAACCTTGAGCGTGTTGTGAAGTTCTGTACGTATCCTGTCCCTTAATGATACGTTTCCAGCGAATCAGAGGGCCCTGTTTTGCAATCTTGAATTTTCATGTTGGTTTTGTTGGTCAAACGTAAGGACGTGCATGGGTACTCCAATGCTGGTCTGATGATCGTCTTGTACAGGTGTAGTTTGACGTGGGTGGAGGCTTGGTTAAATCTGTGTAACCTTGAGAGCGAACCGTTGGCTATTGCAGTTCTGTGATTGTACTGCGTGGCATTGAGGCGCCGGTTGAAATTATAGCAAAGAACGATATCGTCAGTTTTTATAGCATTGGTTGTCCCCTGATGCGGACCCCTCCGCCCAATGTTTTCTATGGAGTAAACCATACAGCTCACTGTGCTTATTATCTTCTCTGGGTTTGTTGTAATCCTCCATTTTCTTTCTTTCTCAGACAGAAGTCAGTCTGTTTTTTCACCCATACAGGGTGAAAGGAAAAAATTGATAACAAGGATGGGGAAATGGTCACTGCCGTGGAGGTTATCAAGAACCTGCCACGAGAAATCAAAGTAAAGAGATGACTAGCAGAGAAAAAGATAGACAGGAAATTGTGCAAGGCAGTCCAAATGAGTGGGCTCACCAGAATTCAGAAGACAGAAGAAAGGATGAATGGTTCGAGAAGGCGACCCCGGGTGTTTGTCAGAACATCACCCCAGAGGGTATGTTGACAATTGAAATCGCCTAGCAGTAGCACAGGCTCTGGCAAGGAGTCCAGGTGGTGTTTAAGATAGGGATGAGAAGGCAAGACACTTGGGGGGGGGGGGGTTGGAGATAAATGGAACAAACCGTGGACTATTTACTCACAAAGACACGTGCAACAGAACACTGGAGAGGCGACAGAAAAAGTAGGGGAACGAAGGGAATATCAGAAAGAATTAAGAGAGCAGAAGAGTTATGGGCCCCAGTCCATATGGGGGGGGGGGGGAAGAGAAAGGAATAGTCACGGAAGCGACCAGGACGAGCACCAAGCATCGGCTTCTGGAGACAGACACAAAGGGACGAAAACTGTGAAATCAGAAGTTGGAGTTCATGGAAATTGGCGTAATATCCACGAATATTCCATTGAAGAATAGACATCGACAAAGAGAGGACAGCAACAGATAACAAGGAAGAAACAAAGGTAAAAAAGGAACACAGCACGTCAAAGAAGCGCAGGATCAGGATCAGCGAAGTCAGGGTTAGGGAGCATGGGTAAACTAACGGAGGGAAGGGAGCGAGAGGACAGACCAGAGGCGGACGAGCAGGGTCCGGAGGAGGGGGAGGAAGAGACAACCGAAGGTCAAGGACAGCAGCAGCAGCAGCAGCAGGAGGAGAGGTTGAAACCGGCGAGTGCACCTCAGCAAGGGCAGCAAGTGAGAGGGAAGCAGGGGCCAAAGGAACCTCCGTAGTGGGAATAGGGGGTGCGACCACCGAAACGGGAGGGGTGGATGGGGCAATGAAGAAAGTGAAGCCTTCTTACCTGCGGGGAGGAGGGAGAGGACCCAGGCTTACTCTTCTGAGACAGGTGTCCCAGCAACAACGTACAGGGAAACAGATTCGAACATCTCAACAGGAGAAGAACAAGGGCAGACAACACGATGACTGCTGGGATAGTGATGGACATCAGCATGCACAGACAAGCGGCGTGGAGAGCTAAGAAACGGAGGAGAAGGATAGGGAGGAGGATGGGAGGGAGATGAGAAGGAAGACACAGGAGACAAGAGAAACTGGGTAGAAAGAAGGGGAACCCCCCAGACAGAGAACTAGGAGGGGGGATCTGTCACGACAGAACGTAAAGGAACAGGGAAGGAGGCGGAGGGCGTATCTGGGTCTATGGCCTGGAAACGGCTGAGACTGAGGAAGGTAGGAAAGATGAAGAGCACAACACATTAGCATAAGAGAGGCCAGCGAAAGGGGGGATACGACGAACTTGGTGCCTCGTCTCAAGAAAAGATAAAAGTTCCCGGTGCTTAAAGTTGAGTACGGCTCCCTTAAGTTTGTAATGTATTCATGGTGGGAGTAGGGTGAGCCTCACCGTAGTTGAGGAAGTGAGCCTGGGAGGAAGTGCACTCTGACTTGGTGAACAGTGTCACCACACAAGGGACAGAGACAAGGTACTAGAGCATCGAAGGGCACCATGCCCAAACTTCCAGCACTTACTACAGAGCCGAGGAGAGGGAATGTACTCCTGGACGGAGCACCTGGCACCAGCAAGAATGACAGGGCTGAATGGTCCTACCATCAAAGGTAACCTTCACAACCCGAAGGGGCTGACGGCGACGACAACGAGGGGGACGAGTAAGTGTCCACCTGGAGGACAGAATGACCCTGGGCTTAGAGGATATGCCGAATATCTTCGTGGCAGGCCTGTAGATTCCTAACACCTGTTGCAACATGGTGTGGGAGGAGGACAGTGCATACTGGCATTTAACCGAGCATTCTTGGAGACCCGAACAGGGGTCTCACCAATGCAAGATAAGGCAGCCAAGCTGGTGAATGCATCCTGAGAAACAGCAACAACATGTGTACTGAGACAGGTGGGGTTGAAAGTAACAAAGGCATCTACTGAATCAACAAGGGGCCTATGGAGGGCGAAATTGTCAGGTGGTGTAGAATCCAGAGGGAGAGATAAAAGTATTTAACCTACGAAGTGGGACCAAACAAGGCTCGGTAGGCATTAGTATGGGAAGGGATCGTGCGAGTTCGGCCGTGTGGGGACGGTGTTGAGAACCCCTAGAGAGAGAGAGGGAGGGGAGGGGTTAATGGCGCAGAGATAACAATGAAAGACAGAGTCGTGCCAGGGGACGAGGTGGTCATCACTGGGGGTTTGTGGCTCGATCCAACCACAGAGGAGGAAGGGGAGCCGAGGGAAGTAGTCAGAAGGGTCATAAGAGAAGCAAGGTCTGGGCCTAATGCAGCGGGGGCTACAGAACCCGATCTTCCAACACAGGCAGACTCGGGGGCTTGGTCGCTCACTCCACGAGCCCGAGAAGGTAAAAGAGGAACAGTATTCAACATAAAAACGAGAGAAGTCTTTCAATCACGAATGTGCCCCCATATCCACCAGGGAACCACAATTAGATGATAGTACACCCAACAAGCGACATGTTGCCGGTCTTGCCGGGGCTCCCCAGGGGTGCATCGTGAGTATACTCGCCACAAACGCCACCTTAAGAACTGTCAGTCCGTCGAGATCGGGTTCAGTGACGAAAGGTGGATTGATAATAAAAGTGCCCCCTCGCCCGAGACGTCGGGTACCACAGTTCTACGGGTGAGAGAATATGCCTCCTCCAACACCCGGGCATCAAAACAGGAGGAGGCCAAAACAAAAATCAAAACTGCCAAAAGGTTGGCGAGAAATGACAATGAAAAAGAAGAGGGGGGGGGGGGGGGGAAAAACGAAACACGAGGAAAAGGAAACTTTATCAGTAAAATTTAAGAATACAGCAGCAGGAACATAAGGCTACAAAGGGACAGCGGACTGTCCCATGGAGCATCACACTTCAGCAGCCGCCCACCAAGCCCCCCTCATGGCAACAACCGGCCGGAAAGGGAGGGGGAGGTTGTGGGAGGTCATTGACAGATGTTGAATAGTACAGGGCTCAGACATGAGCCCTGAGTTACATCAGTTGTTGGGGTGAAGGTTTCTGCAGTTTTCCCATTTGAAGTAGGGCATAACTTTTCTATGTAACAATCTGATCAATCTGAGGAAAGTCCATTTCTGTATTGGTATGTTCGTTGTCTTATACACAGAGTCGTGCCATTATTAGCTGTCAAAGGCCTTGTATACATCTCGAGTTGCAATTAGAGCAACATGGTATTGTTGTCGAATACAACAGATACAATACATATGTGTATTGTATCTGTAGTATACAATGATGTCACTGCATCATCATGGATGATTTATCGCATGTTGTGATGATAGTCTTCCTGAATCCAAACTGTTTTCAGTACATAGGTTGTATTAAAAATAATAATGTAGTCTATTGGAAATGATATTTTCCAGGCACTTTCCCAGTCTCTCCAAGAGGGAGATAGGTCGATAGTTCTCTGGGTGGTATTTATTTTTCTTGGGCTTTGGGATGAAAATAATCTTTGCCCTCTTGAAAACGTCTGGGACGTGTCCTGATGCTAGAATGGCATTGAATACATTCAGGATAGATTGTAAGTAATTCCCTGGTAGTATGTGTATCTGTTGTCCCCTGTATACCTGAGGGGCCTGGAGCCTTGTATCAGGTTTTCTTTATAACGCCTACTAGTTCACTTCTGGTGATCCGTCTGATCAGGGAGTGGTTCTCCAGGAGGTCAAGGGCAATATCAGGCTTACTGGTCAGTAATTCAAGGTTTGCATTAGTGCAGGCATTTACTTTGTTGAAGTGGGCGTTGATAAAGGCTCTGCTGTTAGGCAGTTGGGAACCTTTACCAGACCAATGCAATTAGGTCTGCCTGTACTTGTGGGTCTTAAACCTTTTCTGACCATAAAGATAGGTATGCACAAGGTGGGTGAGTTGCAGAGTTGACGATCCTAACAAGTACTGAACAGTAGAGCCTCGATTAACGAATTTAGTCCGTTCCGGCACCGATCTAGTCATGTGAAACTCTCGTCTTTCAAACCAATTTCCTCGCTTAAAATAATGGAAATAAAAATAATCCGTTCCTCCCCCCAAAAACATCAATGACATTTTACAATGTAAATATAATGCTGTACATGTAAATATAAATGTTTTGTTTTACTGTTTTCAATTGTACATCTACTTTACCTTATGAAGAGTCGTTGCTGGCTTGAGGGAGACGATGAGGAGGTGGGAAGGAGGAGAGGGGTTACGGTGTGGAAGGAGTATCCACATCTGAGTCAGGCGGGCTCCGTTCTTGGGACTTTCACCCCAATCGGACCGGGTTGTGGTTCATTATCACTTGCTCGTCTTTTCTCTATTTCCAAAGAATGTATATATTGACAATTGGTTTTGTCTTCGTTTTAGGATGTCCCTAAAATGAGACGGAAAATTGTCATTAAACTTTTTCACACAACGTTGTCACTGCTTTATCAGGGTGATGCTTTTCCAAGAATGCAAACACCTTTTCAAACATTCCCAATACTTCCCTGATATCACTGGAAGAGACGGCGTCCTCCCTTACCACCACCTCCCCTAATGAGAGCTCTTTTTACCTCTTGACTCATTGTGCAGTTCCAGAAGTTCCTCGGTGGTCAGTTCATCACTGTGCTCCTTCACTAACTTCTGCACATCAGCAGTATCCAACTTCAGACCCAAAGTTTGCCTCGGAGCAACAAAGTTATCTACTAGATGCACGTCCAGGTCTTCCACAAGTGAAGATTCAAGTACAGGACCGAAACCTTCGAAGTCTTGCACAGGGTGTCCTTGGCAAGACTTCGAAGGTGTCGACTTTTTTTTTTTTTTTTAATTTATTTTACATGCAAGCATGCAAGTATAAGGCAATAAATACAAAAAAATAACAGAAGAAACTAATTAAGCAAACAAAAAACCACCGGCCTGAAGGACCGACAGCACAGTACAAAACAACCACATCAATAAAACAAATAGCGCAAACAGGCAAACAATACCCAAAACACAATACACACAAACAAGACCATAATACACAGAGAAAGCATAGGAGAACAAGAAAAATTAAGTAAAANGTGGAAGAGAAGGGGCAGGGGAGTAGGAGGGGGTAGTAGGGGAGGGGGGATGGGAAGGTGGGTTTGGGGAGGGCATGGCTTGACCCACTGGGGTCGTTGACAGGTGTGATGTAGCAGGGGCAGGGGAATCGTTGGGGAGGTGCAAATGTGGAAGGGACAGGGGGGTTTTGGGGTGATGAAGCAGGGGGGTTTTGGGGGGCTGAGGCAGGGGGGAGGTATAGGAGGGCTGAGTTGGGGATGATGCGACCTGGGGGGTGACCTGGGATGTGACCAGGGATGTGACCTGGGAGGTGAGACTACCTGAGAAGCTAGTTCGGTGTCGTGCCTGCCACCTATTCTTGTAGGCTATTTGCTCATCTTTCGTCATAAACCTCTCTATAAACACATTGTAATGTGTGTACTCACCTATATGTGTCTGCAGGATCGAGCATTGACTCTTGGATCCCGCCTTTCGAGCATCAGTTGTTTACAGCAATGACTCCTGTCCCATTTCCCTATCATACCTGGTTTTAAAATTATGAATAGTATTTGCTTCCACAACCTGTTCCTTGAGTGCATTCCATTTTCCCACTACTCTCACGCTAAAAGAAAACTTCCTAACATCTCTTCATGCACACACACACTCACGTGCGCGAGTGTGT
>WNGS01072847.1:113452-124630 GCA_020271785.1 Procambarus virginalis | reverse complement strand
ATGGGGTTACAGGTAGTGGAATATCAGTGACGAGATTATATTTATAGGTAATTTCAGTTAAAGATTATAGCGTGGTTACTAAACCATTTAACATAAGTGGTGCTGGTGTGTTAAACTAGAGTAGCAAGAAAACAAAGTTTGTGACTGTTAAAGATGTGGAGGTCTCATGAGGCAGTATGTGATTGGAAACTTCTGTTCTTCCGTAATATTAATGAATCTTGCCCATCTTGGGGGCTCAAAGAATCACCCTCGTGGTTTCATTCTGTATAAAGTTCAAAACAAAAGTGGGAAGTTTTGATCGTTGACATTGGTTAGCTAGAGGAATATTTGCTTTTTTATTGTGAATGAAAACTTTGGATTTCTTTTTAATAATAAGACCACATTTAGTGTTTTTAGCAGCAAATTACTAGTGTAGATCTTGCAATAATTTGGAAATTTGCAAAACTATAATTCAACTTACCGATGACAGCTTCGTTAGCTATTGTGGAAATTTAATTTATTAAACTGTGAAGATATTGAACAGTGGTGGGCAAAGCGATCCACCCAGTGGTACCAAAACCTCAGGATGCAGATGTATATTATTTTAACTTCAGGAAAGACTGAGGCCTTACTCGGGTACCGCAAGGTAAACTAAGGTACCCCGTGAGCTAATGCAGATCTGCCCTCAACTGAATGAGGCTCATTATAAAATTAGTTAGTTTCGCTGTATGGGAGAAAGTTGGTCTAAAATTTGAAACTTTGGAAAAACAGACCTTGGAGACTGGGGGCTTGGGGGTGGAGGGGGGGGAGGTGAGGGGGAATGGAGAGTAGGGGCTGCCAAAGATTGTCTTAATTTGTGCATTTGGTTTGGGTGTTCCAGTAAGACGCCTTGCCTCATACTTTAAGCTCTGTTTAGAAGATCACTTGGCAGCTGAAGCTAATACTCGTAGTACTGTGATGTCATCCTTTCCCGGAGACCTCACCTCAACCGTCTCCTGAGTGTTTTCTCCTCTCCCCTCAAAGGGTGTTCGTTATCTGGACCTGTTTTACAACAGCGAATTTTAATGTTGAGGTTATGATTTATATTGGAAAATATCGTAATTGCAAGGCGAGTTGTAAGGAAGTTAGGATACGACAATGGTCTTGATACCGGTCCAGGTTTGGAGTGGGGGGGGGGGGAGATGTTGCATGATCGGTACCTTGCAAGGGCTCCTCGTGCTGGGTATAGTGTCTTGAGCTCTAACTCACGGCTGACATTATGAGGTATGCTGGGGGAATCTGCTGGTTTGTTTGTACTCTGTAGTTTGAAGGTCATGGATGGGTTCAGGCATTAGATAACCACTTTTCCCTTGCCTGCTTTTTTGGGGTATTGTGGATGTAACTATATTGTTATAAAGCTGTTACTTTAATGGCAAGGTTATCTTATAAAAGTATTAAGACAGTGTGTGAATTATGTAATTCAGAAATACGGTATTTGATATGAGTAAATTTTTAGGGGGTATTTTCCTGAAAAAAAAATGACAGTTCAGGTTTACGAAACAGAGGATAGAAAAATGATCACTCGCAACTTCATGTTACCATTGATCAGTTGACAGCATTGTCGACGACAGTGGCCAATAACATAGTTTGCCGCCCCGAGGACGTTGGTAGTTAAATACGGACATGTTGTTCCACAAATATTACTGTTTCTTTGTTTAGGGCGTCAACCAAGCTAGTGTAAGCAGCATTCGCCCATGACAGTAGTGTTGGAGATACTGATGATTTTCGGAAGAGAAGCCTCCACTTGACATTTTGTATTACGTTGACAGCTTAAAAATAAAAAAAAAACAAAGTATTCCGAAACTGCTGGTAATAAGTCATTACACTCGAAGGTTTAACTTGTTTACATACAAGGTTACTTTTAACGTGTTGATGCTGACGTCATGTGAACCAGCATTTGGTGGATGACGGGTCAGAGGCTGCAGTCTGGGAGCACAATAACCCAGCAGCCAGAGGCGGCAACACTCAGGTTGTGAATGAACAGTGTTGCCTGGCCTCATGATCAGTGTTGCCTGGCCTCATGAACAGTGTTGCCTGGCCTCATGATCAGTGTTGCCTGGCCTCATGATCAGTGTTGCCTGGCCTCATGATCAGTGTTGCCTGGCCTCATGAACAGTGTTGCCTGGCCTCATGATCAGTGTTGCCTGGCCTCATGATCAGTGTTGCCTGGCCTCATGAACAGTGTTGCCTGGCCTCATGATCAGTGTTGCCTGGCCTCATGATCAGTGTTGCCTGGCCTCATGATCAGTGTTGCCTGGCCTCATGATCAGTGTTGCCTGGCCTCATGATCAGTGTTGCCTGGCCTCATGAACAGTGTTGCCTGGCCTCATGATCAGTGTTGCCTGGCCTCATGATCAGTGTTGCCTGGCCTCATGATCAGTGTTGCCTGGCCTCATGATCAGTGTTGCCTGGCCTCATGATCAGTGTTGCCTGGCCTCATGATCAGTGTTACCTGGCCTCATGATCAGTGTTGCTTGGCCTCATGAACAGTGTTGCCTGGCCTCATGATCAGTGTTGCCTGGCTCATGATCAGTGTTGCTGGCCCTCATGATCAGTGTTGCCTGGCCTCATGATCAGTGTTGCCTGGCCTCATGATCAGTGTTGCCTGGCCTCATGATCAGTGTGCCTGGCCTCATGATCAGTGTTGCCTGGCCCTCATGATCAGTGTTGCCTGGCCTCATGATCAGTGTTGCCTGGCCTCATGATCAGTGTTGCCTGGCCCTCATGATCAGTGTTGCCTGGCCTCATGATCAGTGTTGCCTGGCCTCATGATCAGTGTTGCCTGGCCTCATGAACAGTGTTGCCTGGCCTCATGATCAGTGTTGCCTGGCCTCATGAACAGTGTTGCCTGGCCTCATGATCAGTGTTGCCTGGCCTCATGATCAGTGTTGCCTGGCCTTATGAACAGTGTTGCCTGGCCTCATGAACAGTGTTGCCTGGCTCATGATCAGTGTTGCCTGGCCTCATGATCAGTGTTGCCTGGCCTCATGAACAGTGTTGCCTGGCCTCATGATCAGTGTTGCCTGGCCTCATGATCAGTGTTGCCTGGCCTCATGATCAGTGTTGCCTGGCCTCATGATCAGTGTTGCCTGGCCTCATGATCAGTGTTGCCTGGCCTCATGAACAGTGTTGCCTGGCCTCATGATCAGTGTTGCCTGGCCTCATGATCAGTGTTGCCTGGCCTCATGATCAGTGTTGCCTGGCCTCATGATCAGTGTTGCCTGGCCTCATGATCAGTGTTGCCTGGCCTCATGATCAGTGTTACCTGGCCTCATGATCAGTGTTGCCTGGCCTCATGAACAGTGTTGCCTGGCCTCATGATCAGTGTTGCCTGGCCTCATGATCAGTGTTGCCTGGCCCTCATGATCAGTGTTGCCTGGCCTCATGATCAGTGTTGCCTGGCCTCATGATCAGTGTTGCCTGGCCTCATGATCAGTGTTGCCTGGCCCTCATGATCAGTGTTGCCTGGCCTCATGATCAGTGTTGCCTGGCCTCATGATCAGTGTTGCCTGGCCTCATGATCAGTGTTGCCTGGCCTCATGATCAGTGTTGCCTGGCCTCATGATCAGTGTTGCCTGGCCTCATGATCAGTGTTGCCTGGCCTCATGATCAGTGTTGCCTGGCTTCATGATCAGTGTTGCCTGGCCCTCATGATCAGTGTTGCCTGGCCTCATGATCAGTGTTGCCTGGCCTCATGATCAGTGTTGCCTGGCCTCATGATCAGTGTTGCCTGGCCTCATGATCAGTGTTGCCTGGCCTCATGATCAGTGTTGCCTGGCCTCATGATCAGTGTTGCCTGGCCTCATTATCAATGTTGCCTGGCCTCATGATCATGTTACCTGGCCTCATGATCAGTGTTGCCTGGCCTCATGATCAGTGTTGCCTGGCCTCATGATCAGTGTTGCCTGGCCTCATGATCAGTGTTGCCTGGCCTCATGATCAGTGTTGCCTGGCCTCATGATCAGTGTTGCCTGGCCTCATGATCAGTGTTGCCTGGCCTCATGATCAGTGTTGCCTGGCCTCATGATCAGTGTTGCCTGGCCTCATGATCAGTGTTGCCTGGCCTCATGATCAGTGTTGCCTGGCCTCATTATCAGTGTTGCCTGGCCTCATGATCAGTGTTACCTGGCCTCATGATCAGTGTTGCCTGGCCTCATGATCAGTGTTGCCTGGCCTCATGATCAGTGTTGCCTGGCCTCATGATCAGTGTTGCCTGGCCTCATGATCAGTGTTGCCTGGCCTCATGATCAGTGTTGCCTGGCCTCATGATCAGTGTTGCCTGCCTCATGATCAGTGTTGCCTGGCCTCATGATCAGTGTTGCCTGGCCTCATGATCAGTGTTGCCTGGCCTCATGATCAGTGTTGCCTGGCCTCATGATCAGTGTTGCCTGGCCTCATGATCAGTGTTGCCTGGCCTCATGATCAGTGTTGCCTGGCCTCATGATCAGTGTTGCCTGGCCTCATGATCAGTGTTGCCTGGCCTCATGATCAGTGTTGCCTGGCCTCATGATCAGTGTTGCCTGGCCTCACAATAGAGGTGAACGTGAATATATAATAGTTACCCAAAAATCTAATTATATATATTCAGTGTTAATAAAAATAACGTCTGTATTAATATTTAAATGAATTTGCTTGTACGTTATTGACGGGGCTTACTGAGGCAATTATAGGTCGTTCCAGTGACGTCACATGTTGAGGGGGCTGGTGACTGAGTGGACAGCGCTCTAGACTCGTGGACCTAGGGACCGGGATTCGATCCCCGGCACCGGCGGAAAAACAAATGGGCAGTTTCCTTCACCCTGATGCACCTGTTACCTAGCAGTAAATAGGTACCTGAGAATTAGACAACTGTTACGGGCTGCTTCCTGTGTGTGTGTGGGGGGGGATATAAGTTAGTAAGGCCGGCCACACACGTGCAGTTTTAACTGACAGTTATGACTGTTCAGTTATAACTGTCACAGTTCAAACTGACGTCAGTTAAAAATGAAATGCACACACACACACACACACACACACACACACACACACACACACACACACACACACACACACACACCACACACACACACACACACACACACACACACACAGTTCAATCCCTCAGTTTTACCATGGATTCCGAGGAGTAGGATCTTGCCGCTCTTGGTGTATTCTTTGTAATGCTACAAGTAAATAGAAAAAAGAAAACTAAGAAGCGTAAGCACTGGTGCAAAAAGTGGTTACTAAGGCGAAATCAATGTTCTGATATTTAATTGTTAAAGGAATTAAGTGAAGAACCAATTGATTTTCTCAATTATTTGTATCTTATAAATGTATTTATTCTAAATAAAATTCTAAAATTTATTCTAAGACTTCTTTGATGCCTCAACCTTCTTTTTCTCCTGGCGATAAGCACTTCTCCAACTATTAATTTTCATCAAGATGACTTCTTAGTGGCACCAGGCTCAAGTTCCTCAAACTTCTTTACTAATTTGCTATAGGCAACATCTTTCTTTGTGCGGTCATGATACTCCTCACTTTTAACTTGCCACAGGCAAGGTTCAGATCGACAGAGTTCAATGAATTCAACAATCACTTGGTTGTGTTTACGTGCCATCTCAAACTGCACTCACCGCTACCACCTGTAGAAATGACCAGTTGAGAACTGTACAGTTACGAATCCCCACACACGCTCAGTTCAGTTACTCCTTTCAGTTAAAAATATGGAACATTGCATTTGTCGCAGTTTAACTGTACAGTTCTGTTGAACTGGCGAAATGAGCAACTGAGATACCCACACACGTGCAGTTTTAACTGACAGTTTTAATTGAACAGTTATAACTGTCAGTTAAAACTGCACGTGTGTGGCCGGCCTAACAGTTGATTGATTGACAGTTGAGAGGCAGGCCGAAAGAGCAGGACCTAGATTCAGGAAGCTCTGTGTATTTCTTCGTAAGTGGGTTTGCTACGAAGGTTCCTAAGTGTGCCCTAAGAAGATGCTTAGGTGCAATTCAATAACGTCCACTTAGGAAGAAATTTGTTGGTTCACCTGCGTGCCGATAGAGGTCACTACTGTGTTTCGTTTGGCCAATCAGAGAGCAGCAACATTCTTCATATTGAAGATTGAGCGCTGGCTTATCGGAGCTCTACTGCCTCCTATTTACGTCGAATTTTCTTATAAAATTAGTATATTTCGAAGTAAAACAATGTTTTTTCAACTTCTACAGCCAGCACCGACATTGTAGTAAACAAATATGTTACATTTGTTGTTTACCTACGTAATTCTAAGAGATACTGTGTAGCTGTCCTTGTTGCTCGGAAGATGTGCTGACAATTATTGTATATATTTACTGAATTTACCCAAGGGCCACTAACTATCTAGTGGCCTCGAAGAGGACAGAAAGCCGGCGGCTTGTTAAAGGGCCCGCCAATTGTCTTAATGATATTTTTTAGCTGGAATTTGGCATTTACGGCTTCAGCGGGTAGGCGGTTCCATGGGTTTATAGCCCTCTTGGTGGAAAAAAAACATCTGTTTTCAGTCCTACTTGAGAGAACATACTCTCCAACACCATATCTGTGATTACCCTGTTATCAGTGACTTCATACCAAATGGTATGAGGTATTTTGAGCTCTGTAATTACTTCATACACTCAGGAATATTGGAAGATATTCTTGTGCTGCACCCAGATTTTGCCAGTGGAGGCTAATAGATCAGCATTAAGTATTTTGTTCTCTCCTAATTCCATGTATGACTGGCCATCCTGTGAGGTGAGGATGTTGGATGAGCTTGTAGCTGGTTTTTGATCTACACTGTGTGGTCCTTCATACAGAATAGGGAAGCAGCACATTGCTGTGTATACCTAATCTTCTTAATAAAAAAAATCAGTAATAAAGATTTTAAATTATAGTTTGTATTATTACAAATACAGTACTGTATTATCCTTATTAAATCATGTTGACCATGGATCATTAAGATCTCATGTTGATATGTAATAGTCATATTTCTTTTGAACTGCTAATCCATGCTAATCATTCATTAAATTGTGCATTATGTCTCAATTTTTCACTTCCTTGGATATACTGTACAGTACAAAAAGATAGGATAAAAATAAACCAGTAATATTTCTTTCATTATATTTTTCATTTAAATAACTGCATCAATATTTTTACAGCTGACAGGATTTGTTTTACCATACAGGTGCATTATTTGTTAAAAAAATTTGGTTTATTGTTACACACAATGGTGCTACATAGCCTTCCCAGCTTGGTGCCTTCTTTTAACACTTAGTGATTAAAAAATAAATAATAAATACATTTTATTCAGGAAAAGTACATACAGTTGATTTACAAACATAATGTTGGATTTATAGACAGAGCTAGTACATACAATACCTAAAGCCACTAATACTCATAGCATTTCGGGCAAGGTGTGGGGGGGAAAAACACAGACTAAAACTTAATAGTAATCGGGATTAGGTATAAATTGTGTTGAAAGAAGGAATAAAAAATACAAAAAGGGGGGTTAACATAGCATAAATCAGCAATTGCACATGTTGGTGAACAGCGTTGTTTAAAAATAGCAAGACATGGGTTGACATTTAGGAGGTAAGTTAGGTTACATGGAGTTAATTAGGCAGTACTTGGTTAACTCTTAAACTGGTTGAGAGAGGTACAGCCTTTGACATGATTCGGGAGGTCATTCCACATTCTGGGTCCCTTGATTTGTAGAGCACTTCTAGTTTGGTTACACACAGCCAAATTGTGTAACAGGAAGAGGTCTTGGACACAAATTTGTTCCATGCTAAATGTAGAGGAATCAGCTGAGTATTCCTCAAATAAAATAAGTTGCCTCAGCTTATAAGGTAAATAAAATAAGCATTTCTCAAATAAGTAGCTGCCTCACCTCACTGCCTTACTGCTACATAGCCTTCCCGGCATGGTGCCTTCTTTTGATAATTACTTGTTCCACACCCAAATTGTATAACAGGAAGAGGTCTTGGACCCCTACTTCCCTCTCTCTTTTTTAATAGTCTATATAGTCATAATTATAGCTTTAAGTATTCAATGAATAAAGTTTTTGACATTTTTACCCTTCTCCTTACCTAACATCATTTGTGCAGCATATTTTTATTTTATGTCTCACCCAGATTTAATTTCAAAATAAAACCAAACTAAATAAATTAGAAATGGGTATGTATAGCTAAGGTACACCCTTACTACTAGGTGAACAGGGGCATTTGGTGATAGTAAATGATCCCATCAGGCAGGGCTCATCACCTTCTCTCATATTTCATGTTCACCAGTGTTTATTTACTTAATAACTACGGGTATAATATCTTGCTATTATAAAACTAATTCTACTATCATAAAAGACATATTTACTTTAAGTTTCAAGCAGAGAATGCATATATAACTAACACGAAGGACTCCTCTTCACTAGATTCAATTTTTATAATCTTTTGTTTATGTTCCAAAAATCTTAAAATCTATCCCAGTGTTATGTAGTAGAGAAAAATTGAGTTATATCCAATTTACGTAAAGCTACGAGTGGTCGAAACCACACTTAAATCCCGGAATGAACTTACGAAGGTTTTTCCACTTAGTGTAGCTACTTGAATACCGACGTAGCCGCCACGAAGGCGCTAAGAAGGAAAACATTCTTTGCTAAGAGGAAAAACCTTCGTAAGTACCTTCCTGAATCCGGCCCCAGAGCTCAACCCCCGCAAGCACAACTAGGTGAGTACAGGTGGTGTCTGTGACCGCCTATAAGCCGCTAAGCGACGGGCAGTGTGGCGCCGGCCAGGGACAGGAGAGGAGGTGTGACTCTCGCTGCGCTTCAAGGCAAGTTAGACCACTTCTATCATAACATTTAATTTTCTGTATTTTTAATGTTTCTTAATATAGAGATTATGGTTAATTTTTTTTAAGAATGTGTTTTAATTGACCTAAGTTTTCTTGAAACAGCATGTCGGCGTAGCCTAGTTTTGGATAGTTAAGCTGTTACCGGGTGTAAACTGTGGCTTCCACACTTGAAGACCTGCTTGGAGTTTAGTGATAGTGATGTGAGCGTCCGGTAAAACAACTCGAATTACAGCTTGAATTCACTGCTGGACGTTCTTGTTTTACCAATTAGGTTTTTTATATCAATCTTTTTTTTTTAAGTCTGATTACAATAAAGTTTAAACTTTTCACATATACAATTAAAATTGAACATGAGCAAAATATATAATTTGAGGCGTAGGCTATATCGCGAGTAGGGTTAAAGTGTTGGACAATTACCTTGTAACTATGGGCGAGTGGAGACGGCTTCAGGCTACACCACCCGCACAGTTTAGTTTGGTATAATGGCTAAATTACCTCGCATGGACCAATAACTCTTCAGAAGATTCCTTCATTTGTTCTTTTCAATTAAATTATGAAATATTAATCATTATTTGGATTAAATTTGTGAACTGTAACTATTGCTGCAGTTTTCTAAAAACGGGCGTGTTCACCCAGTGGTGATCAGGTACCTGGTTAAGTAGTAGGTGGTATTCCAGGGAAACTAGTGGGTAAGGCTTACCACGCGCAGTGGCATGGGCAAAGCTCGCTGCCTGGTAACCAGGAATAAGCATTAATCTATTCCTACCCACGTGTGTGCGTGTGTGCGTGTGTGCGTGTGTGCGTGTGTGCGTGTGTGCGTGTGTGCGTGTGCGCGTGTGCGCGTGTGCGCGTGTGGTGTGTTGTGTGTCCGTGTGTGTGTGTGTGTGTCCGTGTGTGTGTGTCCGTGGTGTGTGTGTGTGTCCGTGTGTGTGTGTCCGTGTGTGTGTGTCCGTGTGTGTGTGTCCGTGTGTGTGTGTGTGTGTGTGTGTGTGTGTGTCCGTGTGTGGTGTGTGTGTGCGTGTCCGTGTGTGTGTGTGTGTCCGTGTGTGTCCGTGTGTGTGTGTTTGTGGTGTCCGTGTGTGTGTGTGTGTCCGTGTGTGTGTGTGTGTGTCCTTGGTGTGTGTGTGTGTGTCCGTGTGTGTGTGTGTGTGTGTGTCCCGTGTGTGTTGTGTTGGTCCGTGTGTGTGTGTGTGTGTCCGTGTCCGTGTGTGGTGTGTGTCCGTGTGTGTCCGTGTGTGTGTGTGTGTGTCCGTGTGTGGTGTGTGTGTGTGTGTGTCCTGTGTGTGTGTGTGTGTCCGTGTGTGTGTGTGTGTGTCCGTGTGTGTGTGTGTGTGTGGTGTGTCCGTGTGTGTGTGTGTGTGTGTGTCCGTGTCCGTGTGTGTCCGTGTCCGTGTGTGTGTCCGTGTCCGTGTGTTGTGTCCGTGTCCGTGTGTGTCCGTGTCCGTGGTGTCCGTGTGTGTCCGTGTGTGTGTCGCGTGTACGTACGTACGTACTCGCCTATTTGTGCTTGCAGGATCTAGCATTGACTCTTGGATCCCGCCTTTCCAGCCATCGGTTTTTACAGCAATGACTCTTGTCCCATTTCCCTATCATACCTGGTCTTAAAAGTATGAATAGTATTTGCTTCCACGACCTGTTCCCCAAGTGCATTCCATTTTTCCACTACTCTCACGCTAAATGAAAACTTCGTAACATCTCTGTGACTCATCTGAGTTTCCAGTTTCCACCCATGTCCCCTCGTTCTGTTATTATTACGTGTGAACATTTCATCCATTTCCACTTTGTCAATTCCCCTGAGTATTTTTATATGTCTCTATCATATCTCCTCTCTCCCTTCTTTCTCTAGGTCGTAAGGTTCAGTTCCTTCAGACGCTCTTCATATCCCATCCCTCGTAACTCTGGGACAAGCCTCGTCGCAAACCTCTGAACCTTCTCCAGTTTCCTTATGTGTTTCTTCAGGTGGGGGCTCCATGATGGCGCGCATACTCTAACAGGTCTCACGTAGGCAGTGTAAAGCGCCCTGAAAGCCTCCTCATTTAGGTTTCTGAATGAAGTTCTAATTTTCGCCAGTGTAGAGTACGCTGCTGTCGTTATCCTATTTATATGTGCCTCAGGAGTTAGATTAGTGTCACATCCACTCCCAGATCTCTTTCTGAATCGTTACAGGTAGGCTGTTCCCCATTCATTGTGTACTGTCCCTTTGGTCTCCTATCACCTGATCCCATTTCCATAACTTTACATTTACTGGTGTTAAACTCCGTAGCCCCCCCTTTACCTGATTGGGGCTCACCCCGAAGGTGGATTGGTGGCTTCATCCCC
>WNGS01072847.1:87115-103010 GCA_020271785.1 Procambarus virginalis | reverse complement strand
GAATATTAATAGAGTACATTATTAACGCCTATAAATGGAGAAGAAAGGGGGTTATTTTTTGGGAATAGACTACTGCACTTCATCTAATAGCGTAGTTGATGTTTTGGTTGACATAGTGGAAATAAATAGGAGATCCAGTAAAAGGCCTTATGCAATTTCATTTCTTATGTTTAATATGCGATCTTACTATAAAATGGACTTTGAAAATGGGAAACATTAGGAAAATGGGTTTAAATACGCTATTTCAGTAAACTAACTTGTTCAGGGAAGATGAAGACTGGCCAGCTGATGACGTCATTTGTCCATTAGCGATGCCTGTGCATGGGTCACTGAGGTAACAGAATTTGGGTACGCCAGGAGCCGGCCTTTTAATCCTACCACCAGGAAAATTGAAGACTGGCTAGCAGATGACGTCATTGACCATTGGTAATGCCTGTGAAAGGCTCGCTGAGGTAACGCAAAACACGAGACAGGGACCGACATTTAATCCCCTTGAGCTAAATGGCAGGGGCCATAGAGCGACTTTTACAAAAAAAAATCGAGAAAACCCCATGCGCCAATGACCGGCATGGAGAAAAAGTTCAAACCCATGCGCCAATGACCAGCATGGGAAAAAAGCAAAATTGCCGGTCATCGTCTCGTTCCCCACTACTGCGAGGTTGCGTATTTGCCATACTCACTTAACTCATGGTCACTTAATGGAGCGCCACCCTGCTCATTGTCCAAATTGCATTTTCCCTCTTATGGTCGTGCATAACCTTGTTGAATGTCCTGACTTCCAGGACGAGCGTGTGTCTTGCTTTCTGACCGTCCCTCGCAGTGCTTGTCCCTCGATAGAATTCTTGGCGATTCAGATACTTTAGATATTGTTCGCCTTATGCGTTTCTGTTCTCGTATTGGCATACTTGTGCGAATATAGAGGGCCCTAAATATCGCAATTTGATGGTACTACATATCCTTCCAGGTTTGGTGCCTTCTTTTGATAATTACTTACTTGTGCTAAGGCAAAGGTGCTATATGTGGACCTTGTCAGGAAGACACCAGGTGCGTCGTCTAAAGATGAGGAGATATTAAGGCAAGCCGTGGATGGTTTGAGAAATTCAGGAAGAGAAGCGGCATACACAATGTTGTACGACATGCGGAGGCTGCCAGCTATGATAAAGCTGCTGCTGAGAAATTTGTACCAGAGTTCCAGGAATTTGTTGTTAGAGAGCAGTTCATCCTGCCAACAAGTTTTCAATTGTGACGAGACTGGCCTGTTTTGGAGGGCCCTGTTTTGCAATCTTGAATTTTCATGTTGGTTTTGTTGGTCAAACGTAAGGACGTGCATGGGTACTCCAATGCTGGTCTGATGATCGTCTTGTACAGGTGTAGTTTGACGTGGGTGGAGGCTTGGTTAAATCTGTGTAACCTTGAGAGCGAACCGTTGGCTATTGCAGTTCTGTGATTGTACTGCGTGGCATTGAGGCGCCGGTTGAAATTATAGCAAAGAACGATATCGTCAGTTTTTATAGCATTGGTTGTCCCCTGATGCGGACCCCTCCGCCCAATGTTTTCTATGGAGTAAACCATACAGCTCACTGTGCTTATTATCTTCTCTGGGTTTGTTGTAATCCTCCATTTTCTTTCTCAGACAGAAGTCAGTCTGTTTTTTCACCCATACAGGGTGAAAGGAAAAAATTGATAACAAGGATGGGGAAATGGTCACTGCCGTGGAGGTTATCAAGAACCTGCCACGAGAAATCAAAGTAAAGAGATGACGAGCAGAGAAAAAGATAGACAGGAAATTGTGCAAGGCAGTCCAAATGAGTGGGCTCACCAGAATTCAGAAGACAGAAGAAAGGATGAATGGTTCGAGAAGGCGACCCCGGGTGTTTGTCAGAACATCACCCCAGAGGGTATGTTGACAATTGAAATCGCCTAGCAGTAGCACAGGCTCTGGCAAGGAGTCCAGGTGGTGTTTAAGATAGGGATGAGAAGGCAAGACACTTTGGGGGGGGGGGGGTTGGAGATAAATGGAACAAACCGTGGACTATTTACTCACAAAGACACATGCAACAGAACACTGGAGAGGCGACAGAAAAAGTAGGGGAACGAAGGAAATATCAGAAAGAATCAAGAGAGCAGAAGAGTTATGGGCCCCAGTCCATATGGGGGGGGGGAAGAGAAAGGAATAGTCACGGAAGCGACCAGGACAGCACCAAGCATCGGCTTCTGGAGGCAGACACAAAGGGACGAAAACTGTGAAATCAGAAGCTGGAGTTCATGGAAATTGGCATAATATCCACGAATATTCCATTGAAGAATAGACATCGACAAAGAGAGGACAGCAACAGATAACAAGGAAGAAACAAAGGTAAAAAAGGAACACAGCACGTCAAAGAAGCGCAGGATCAGGATCAGCGAAGTCAGGGTTAGGGAGCATGGGTAAACTAATGGAGGGAAGGGAGCGAGAGGACAGACCAGAGGCGGACGAGCAGGGTCCAGAGGAGGGGGAGGAGGAGACAACCGAAGGTCAAGGACAGCAGCAGCAGTAGGAGGGGGGGTTGAAACCGGCGAGTGCACCTCAGCAAGGGCAGCAAGTGAGAGGGAAGGCGGGGCCAAAGGAACCTCCATAGTGGGAATAGGGGGTGCGACCACCGAAACGGGAGGGGGGGGATGGAGCGATGGTCATTGGGGGGCAATGAAGAAAGTGAAGCCTTCTTACCCACGGGGAGGAGGGAGAGGACCCAGGCTTACTCTTCTGAGACAGGTGCCCCAGCAACAACGTACAGGGAAACAGGTTCGAACATCTCAACAGGAGAAGAACAAGGGCAAACAACACGATGACTACTGGGAGAGTGATGGACATCAGCATGCAGAGACAAGCGGCGTGGAGAGCTAAGAAACGGAGGAGAAGGACGGGGAGGAGGATCGGAGGGAGATGAGAAGGAAGACACAGGAGACAAGAGAAACTGGGTAGAAAGAAGGGGAACCCCCCAGACAGAAAACTAGGAGGGGGATCTGTCACGACAGAACGTAAAGGAACAGGGAAGGAGGCGGAGGGCGTATGTGGGTCTATGGCCTGGAAACAGCTGAGACTGAGGAAGGTAGGAAAGATGAAGAGCGCAACACATTAGCATAAGAGAGGCCAGCGAAAGGGGGGATACGACGAACTTGGTGCCTCGTCTCAAGAAAAGATAAAAGTTCCCGGTGCTTAAAGTTGAGTACGGCTCCCTTAAGTTTGTAATGTATTCACGGTGGGAGTAGGGTGAGCCTCACCGCAGTTGAGGAAGTGAGCCTGGGAGGAAGTGCACTCTGACTTGGTGAACAGTGTCACCACACAAGGGACAGAGACAAGGTACTAGAGCATCGAAGGGCACCATGCCCAAACTTCCAGCACTTACTACAGAGCCGAGGAGAGGGAATGTACTCCTGGACGGAGCACCTGGCACCAGCAAGAATGACAGGGCTGAATGGTCCTACCATCAAAGGTAACCTTCACAACCCGAAGGGGCTGACGGCGACGACAACGAGGGGGACGAGTAAGTGTCCACCTGGAGGACAGAATGACCCTGGGCTTAGAGGATATGCCGAATATCTTCGTGGCAGGCCTGTAGATTCCTAACACCTGTTGCAACATGGTGTGGGAGGAGGACAGTGCATACTGGCATTTAACCGAGCATTCTTGGAGACCCGAACAGGGGTCTCACCAAGGCAAGATAAGGCAGCCAAGCTGGTGAATGCATCCTGAGAACGAACAGCAACAACATGTGTACTGAGACAGGTGGGGTTGAAAGTAACAAAGGCATCTACTGAATCAACAAGGGGCCTATGGAGGGCGAAATTGTCAGGTGGTGTAGAATCCAGAGGGAGAGATAAAAGTATTTAACCTACGAAGTGGGACCAAACAAGGCTCGGTAGGCATTAGTATGGGAAGGGATCGTGCGAGTTCGGCCGTGTGGGGACGGTGTTGAGAACCCCTAGAGAGAGAGAGGGAGGGAGGGGTTAATGGCGCAGAGATAACAATGAAAGACAGAGTCGTGCCAGGGGACGAGGTGGTCATCACTGGGGGTTTGTGGCTCGATCCAACCACAGAGGAGGAAGGGGAGCCGAGGGAAGTAGTCAGAAGGGTCATAAGAGAAGCAAGGTCTGGGCCCAATGCAGCGGGGGCTACAGAACCCGATCTTCCAACACAGGCAGACTCGGGGGCTTGGTCGCTCACTCCACGAGCCCGAGAAGGTAAAAGAGGAACAGTATTCAACATAAAAACGAGAGAAGTCTTTCAATCACGAATGTGCCCCCATATCCACCAGGGAACCACAATTAGATGATAGTACACCCAACAAGCGACATGTTGCCGGTCTTGCCGGGGCTCCCCAGGGGTGCATCGTGAGTATACTCGCCACAAACGCCACCTTAAGAACTGTCAGTCCGTCGAGATCGGGTTCAGTGACGAAAGGTGGATTGATAATAAAAGTGCCCCCTCGCCCGAGACGTCGGGTACCACAGTTCTACGGGTGAGAGAATATGCCTCCTCCAACACCCGGGCATCAAAACAGGAGGAGGCCAAAACAAAAATCAAAACTGCCAAAAGGTTGGCGAGAAATGACAATGAAAAAGAAGAGGGGGGGGGGGGGGAGAAAAACGAAACACGAGGAAAAGGAAACTTTATCAGTAAAATTTAAGAATACAGCAGCAGGAACATAAGGCTACAAAGGGACAGCGGACTGTCCCATGGAGCATCACACTTCAGCAGCCGCCCACCAAGCCCCCCTCATGGCAACAACCGGCCGGAAAGGGAGGGGGAGGTTGTGGGAGGTCATTGACAGATGTTGAATAGTACAGGGCTCAGACATGAGCCCTGAGTTACATCAGTTGTTGGGGTGAAGGTTTCTGCAGTTTTCCCATTTGAAGTAGGGCATAACTTCTCTATGTAACAATCTGATCAGTCTGAGGAAAGTCCATTTCTGTATTGGTATGTTCGTTGTCTTATACACAGAGTCGTGCCATTATTAGCTGTCAAAGGCCTTGTATACATCTCGAGTTGCAATTAGAGCAACATGGTATTGTTGTCGAATACAACAGATACAATACATATGTGTATTGTATCTGTAGTATACAGTGATGTCACTACAGATACAATACATATGTGTATTGTATCTGTAGTATACAATGATGTCACTGCATCATCATGGATGATTTATCGCATGTTGTGATGATAGTCTTCCTGAATCCAAACTGTTTTCAGTACATAGGTTGTATTAAAAATAATAATGTAGTCTATTGGAAATGATATTTTCCAGGCACTTTCCCAGTCTCTCCAAGAGGGAGATAGGTCGATAGTTCTCTGGGTGGTATTTATTTTTCTTGGGCTTTGGGATGAAAATAATCTTTGCCCTCTTGAAAACGTCTGGGACGTGTCCTGATGCTAGAATGGCATTGAATACATTCAGGATAGATTGTAAGTAATTCCCTGGTAGTATGTGTATCTGTTGTCCCCTGTATACCTGAGGGGCCTGGAGCCTTGTATCAGGTTTTCTTTATAACGCCTACTAGTTCACTTCTGGTGATCGGTCTGATCAGGGAGTGGTTCTCCAGGAGGTCAAGGGCAATATCAGGCTTACTGGTCAGTAATTCAAGGTTTGCATTAGTGCAGGCATTTACTTTGTTGAAGTGGGCGTTGATAAAGGCTCTGCTGTTAGGCAGTTGGGAACCTTTACCAGACCAATGCAATTAGGTCTGCCTGTACTTGTGGGTCTTAAACCTTTTCTGACCATCAAGATAGGTATGCACAAGGTGGGTGAGTTGCAGAGTTGACGATCCTAACAAGTACTGAACAGTAGAGCCTCGATTAACGAATTTAATCCGTTCCGGCACCGATCTAGTCATGTGAAACTCTCGTCTTTCAAACCAATTTCCTCACTTAAAATAATGGAAATAAAAATGATCCGTTCCTCCCCCCAAAAACATCAATGACATTTTACAATGTAAATATAATGCTGTACATGTAAATATAAATGTTTTGTTTTACTGTTTTCAATTGTACATCTACTTTACCTTATGAAGAGTCGTTGCTGGCTTGAGGGAGACGATGAGGAGGTGGGAAGGAGGAGAGGGGTTACGGTGTGGAAGGAGTATCCACATCTGAGTCAGGCGGGCTCCGTTCTTGGGACTTTCACCCCAATCGGACCGGGTTGTGGTTCATTATCACTTGCTCGTCTTTTCTCTATTTCCAAAGAATGTATATATTGACAATTGGTTTTGTCTTCGTTTTAGGATGTCCCTAAAATGAGACAGAAAATTGTCATTAAACTTTTTCACACAACGTTGTCACTGCTTTATCAGGGTGATGCTTTTCCAAGAATGCAGACACCTTTTCAAACATTCCCAATACTTCCCTGATATCACTGGAAGAGACGGCGTCCTCCCTTACCACCACCTCCCCTAATGAGAGCTCTTTTTACCTCTTGACTCATTGTGCAGTTCCAGAAGTTCCTCGGTGGTCAGTTCATCATGCACTGTGCTCCTTCACTAACTTCTGCACATCAGCAGTATCCAACTTCAGACCCAAAGTTTGCCCTCGGAGCAACAAAGTTATCTACTAGATGCACGTCCAGGTCTTCCACAAGTGAAGATTCAAGTACAGGACCGAAACCTTCGAAGTCTTGCACAGGGTGTCCCTCGGCAAGACTTCGAAGGTGTCGACCTTTTTTTTTTTTTAAATTTATTTTTACATACAAGCATGCAAGTATAAGGCAATAAATACAATAAAAATAACAGAAGAAACTAATTAAGCAAAACAAAAAACCACCGGCCTGAAGGACCGACAGCACAGTACAAAAACAACCAACATCAATAAAACAAATAGCGCAAACAGGCAAACAATACCCAAAACACAATTACACACAAAACAAGACCATAATACAGAGAAAGCATAGGAGAACAAGAAAAATTAAGTAAATTAATAAAATCATAAAACATACAACAATCCAAAAAACATAAACTAAAGCCACACATGGCACAATAACAACTCAAACAACAAACAAAAACATGCACAAACACTCGCAGTGCAAAAACCATAAGTAGAGGCAGAAGCACAGAACGTAAGAGGGCAAACAGCATAGCCAGAGGGGCACATAATACAACAAAATCAAAGAAACAGATAATCATGAAATGGTATAGCCACACACTAATTACGTTAAAAAACATAAGGACCACAATAAACAGGGACATTGAGAAACTAAACATTACACCGGCCTGAAGGGCGCACAATAAATGCATCACATATCAGAACATACCACAAGTCCTACACATACACGAGATACACAGCAATCACACAAACTATCAAGAGTGCGCATACTTATCCGGCCACTCTGCCGCCGGGAAACGAACACAATACGCCTCCCAAAGCAACAGGATGTCGTCAGGAACAGGGTGACCGTGGGCCGTACGAGGATCGGGCATCAATTCCGGCACACCCTCAGCAAAAACCCGAGCCTGTGGAACCCAGACAGTCGAGGGGCACCACGGAACAGGCCGCACTCGGTCACTAAAGTAAAAAGTCAAAGGGTTGTTCGTCTTATCATACGCCACTCCGGAGGCCAAGATGATTGGGACGGGCTTCCCCCTACAGGCTTGGGCAACGGGCAGCGTACTTGTAACCTCCTTGGCAGCCCCACAGGGCTCCGCGGCAACCACCGGACATGACACCTGCAGGGGCCCCCCACGCCGAATATCCTTCTTCAGCAACAACACGAGGTCGCGGCCTGCACCAGCACCCACACCACCTACGTCCGGAGGAGCTACCACCTCCCACTGCGGAGAACCGCCTGCAGAAGAAACAAGGTGAATCATAATCACAATCGTCGTCATCAGCAGGCACATGGACGTCAGCGACCACCATCGACACAGAGCGCAAAGCACCCGGATCCACCACATCATCGCCCGAAGACCCACCGGCGTCGAAATCCTCCACATCAGCCCAAGCAGTAGAAGAACGCCGGGACCGCTTGGGCACTGGGCGCACATCCTCAGAGCCGGAGGCGGACCCAGAACCACGGGTATCACAAGCCGTGCGAACCAGTGCCCGTCTCATGACGGCAGCAGTCTCAACCGCTGGGGGAACCGAACCACACACAACAGGAGGCCCCACAGCCACCCCAGCACCCAGCACAGCCGGGACCCGAGGTGAAGATGCAGGGCCAGGCACAGCCGCTGAAGACGGGTGAGCAGACGGTGAGGAGGGAGCATCAGGAAGGCCCACGGGAGCAGCAGGGACAGGAGCAGGAGTATCAACCGACGGCATCGCAACATCCTGAGGAGGGTCGGCGACATCCGGGGGAACGTCTGGCAACGCTGGGGGAGCCTCAACAACGAGCGGGTCGGTCACCTCATCCCCGGAGGCCTCGTCCAGGGGAAGCGGAGGGAAATCCTCTTCCCGGAACAAATTGACTTGAGCAACCGGAGCCGCATTGCACCCGGCAGCCTGATGCCCCAACAGGCCACACCGGAACAAGGTACGAGGCTGCCGGGCATAGTACACCCGGATGTAGCACCCCAGAAGCCGGACCGAAGATGGAATATCCGAGCGCAGGCGCATCCCCAAGGTGCGAACGTTCGTCCGCCTACCTGCATAAGTCCTTAAGGAGAGCGTGTTGACCCGCACACTGACGACCGCTCCAAACCGCTGAAAGTACCGCCGGAGAAGGTCCTCGGGAAACTCCAGGGGCGCCACATGCACGCTGACATAAGTCAGCGCACCACTACGGTCGGAGATGAAGACAGAGCCGGCACCATCCGGCAGCGACAACGAGCGTCCCTCGTAACGACAGAGGAAATCACGGTATACGTCCTCAGTCACAAACTTGATGACAACCCGATGGGCAGTCACAAGCTCAATACTGTAAACGTCCATCACAGGGACACGAAGCATGTCGCACATAACCATGGCTATCTCCGTATATCCAGCACGACCAGTGAACTCCAGGCCCACGGAGTTCACGAGCTTGATAGAAGGAAGGGGACCACCCATGGCAAGCACGCCACGTCAACACGCAGCCAGCAGCAACAGCAGGGGGGGGGAGGGGGGGCAGAAACGCCCACCCCCTCTGGTGACGAAAACGGCAAACACCCCAAACCACCAGAGGCCAGACGACACGTCTGTACCCCACGGCAGCTCCAGGTCAACTCTCTGAGGTGTCGACCTTTGGACCTTCAGACCACAGGTTTCGCCATACAGAGTGTAGGGTCCTCCGTGTCACTCCTTCCCAGGCCTTATCGCTCAAACGTAAGGCACCCAGGATAATAAAGTGGTCCTTCCAGAATTCTTTGAGGGTCAGCTCTGTAGTGTCTATCCCACCAACACACCTCTCCAAAAAGGCCTTCATGTACAATTTCTTAAAGTTGGGATTGACTTGCTGGGGAGTGGGGATGGGAGTTGGGTGGGGTGGGTTTGTTGAGTTGCAGGGCCTCACTCGACCACGTGTCCTTTGTCTGTGTTGCGTCCATTTTGCCCAGGTAGGAAGTGGGGAGTTATGACACACTTGGGGACACTTTAGTTGCTATCTGCAGCTCCGGAAAATGCCCGCCTCTTAAGCCGTTCACAGTGGCTGTCACTCAAACCGGCACTTTATGTTACGAATACCCAGAAACGTCCATTTGCCCTAATGGGCGGAGATCACTGATCCATTCTTGGTGCGGGGAGGGATGTGTTATGCTCATTTAAGTGCCGCCGAGACCAGGTGGTCCTTTAGGGACTTGCTGCATTTGCAGGCCATTATGGGCGGTTCTTGTGCGAACCTGTGCCATGATGGGTGGTCGCCGAATATTTTTCTTAGCCATGACCAAAGGTTGTGAAGTGCTAGTTTCAGGGGACCGGCTAGACCCTCGAGGAACGTTGCAGGCAGGATGCCTCTGTCCTGAGGAGCCCCTCTTGTTGGTTGGAGGAGTTGCTCACGGGTGCGTTCGTGTAGGGCAGTTGCGGCGCGTTCGAGGACCACCTCCAGGTATCCTCTATTTCTGAACATTTCCCAGAGGTCCTGTAGTTGGGTCTGTAGTACTCCATCGCTGCTGTTGATTGTTTTTAGCCTGAGGCCCAGGGAGATGGGGAGGGTGTTCTTGAGGGGTGCCAGGTGGCTCGAGTTGTACCTAAGGTATGTATGGAGATTTGTCGGCTTGTAGTAAGCTCTTGTGTTGAGTAGTCTGTTAACTGGGTCTATAGAGACTGTCGTATCCAAGAAATTATTCTCGACCTCGTCCCTTTCTATTGTGAAGTGTAGGTTAGGGTGCACCAAGTTAGCCCAGACGTGGAAGGCATCCAGTGTCTGGGGAGGACCTAACATGACGCCAAAAAGGTCATCTATGTACCTAAAGTAGATCAGGGGATTGTGAGGACTACTTGTTGTACTTCAAAAACTTGGTGTTCAAAGACTTCAGCTATAGCAATGCTTCTTGTAGTCCCAATCGCTGTTCCTTTGTTCTGCCTGTATACCCTATTGTAGATCAGGACAGTGTTCCACATCACATGAAGGATTGCCTCTACCAGGATGGTTTTAGAGGGTGGGGTCCTGACACCTGCATCCCTGAGGTCCTGTCGGATCCTGTGGACATTGGCGTCGAAAAAATCTGCTACCGGTGCTTCTCTTTGGGGGATGCTTGGGTAGAGGGACACAATGTCCAGTGAAAACAGGGTGGCCTGGCAGGGGACTGGGCCCCAAAAATTTTTGGTATCCTCGATTTTCAAGAGGAAGTCTGTGGTGTCAATTAGTCTTTCGTCTAGGAGGCGGAAGGGGGGGGGGGTTATCTTGAGCTGATTTCGGGGCTTTTTAGTGTCCCCCGCGGCCCGGTCCTTGACCAAGCCTCCACCCCCAGGAAGCAGCCCGTGACAGCTGACTAACACCCAGGTACCTATTTTACTGCTAGGTAACAGGGGAATAGGGTGAAAAAAACTCTGCCCATTGTTTCTCGCCGGTGCCTGGGATCGAACCCAGGTGCAAGGAATACATAAGGTGCAAGGAATACACAGGGTACACTTCTCTAAGGGAAACACGGGGGATAAGTACAACAACGGGTCTGCTATTTTCTGGCGACTTTCATAAGGCTTTTGTCACGTATTACCGCTGGTGTTTGAGTATTTCTCCTGATGGTAAGTTATATTCTTCTATGCACGACACTTTCTTTACTGGTAGCTGTCATTGGCTCAACTCCACCGGAGAGGGATCCGGAGGAGGCAGCGGGACTTATGTGTTTAACTCGGAGACAGTACTGTTTCATGGGGCTCATGGGAGCCACCACTCATTAGTCCGAAGAAAGTCTCCGCTGATGAGTGATTTTTGCCTTTGAACGATTGCCTTTTTATTGTGCCAGTTTAGGTTAGGTACAGGTCAGTGGTTAGGTAAGAACCCAAGTACGAGGGACTTCTGTTAGTTTTTATTCAATGTTGGATGGGAATGCCGAAGGCCTAGGTTCAAATTCAAGGAGTTGGGGGCGTAGAGTTTTTTTGTCTGCTGCTGGCTTGGGTGTCCATGGGCCTGGGTCTACAATATCAGAGGTCCATTGGGTCTCATCTTTGTCTCTGCCACCCAAATACAAGACCTCTAGGAGATGTTCAGAAATCGAGGATACCTGGAGGTGGTCCTTCAACGTGCTGCGACCGCCCTACAGGAACACACCCGTGAGCAACTCCTCCAAACAACAAGACGTGCTCCTAAGGACAGAGGCATCCTGCCTGCAACGTTCTTAGAGGGTCTAGCAGGTCACTGAAACTAACACGCCAAAACCTTTGGTCATGGCTAAGAGAAACATTCGGCGACCACCCATCATTGCACAGATTCGCACAAAAACCGCCCATGATGGCCTGGAAGCACAGCAAGTCCCTAAAGGACCGCCGGGTCTCGTCGGCACTTAAATGAGCACAACACATTCCTCCCGCACCTAGAAGGGATCTGTGATCTCCGCTCATTAGGGCAAATGGACGTTTCTGGGTATTCCTAATATATAGAGCCGGTCGGAGTGTCAGCCACTGTGAACAGCTTGACGAGAGGCGGGCATTTCCCGCGGAGCTAGGGATAGCGGCTAAAGTGTCCCCAAGTCTTCCCTCCCTCTCATAACTCGCCGCTTCCTTCCTGGGCAAAATGGACGCAACACAGACATAGGACACGTGGTTGAGTGAGGCCCTGCAACTCAAAAAAAAGCAAAACTATAAATCAGCTTACCGATGACAGCTTCGTTAGCTATTGTGGAAATTTATTAATTTGTGAATAGACATTGAACAGTGGTGGGCAAAATAAACCACCCAGAGGTACCAAACCTCAGGATGCAGATGTATATTACTTTAACTTCTGGAAAGACTGAGGCGTTACTCCGGTACCGCAATGTAAAGTAAGGTACCCCTGAGCCAATGCAGGTCTGCCCTCAACTTTAATGAGGCTCATTATAAAATTAGTTAGTTATGCTGTATGGAAAGCAGTTTGGAGATAAATACATATCGCCTGAGCTCCTGGTCCCGGCCCAATAAAATACTTGGCATAGAAAGTGTGCTTCTTCCAGGAAGGAAAGTTTGGGAGAAAGTTGGTCTTAAAATTTGAAACTTACGAAAAGCAGACCTTGGAGACTGGAGCTTGAGGGGGGGGGGGGAGGAGGGGAGTAGGGGCTGCCAAAGATTCTTAATTTTTTTTTTATTTATATAAAGAACAATATATACATAAATACTGAGACACACACGTACAAAGAGAAATCACATAAACAAAACAGACAATATTCACAGCACAACATAAGCAACGGTATCAATAATGAAAGACAAGTACATTTGGAACAAATAGCATGAAAATCAAACACAATAAAAGTAAACCCTAATAACCATAAACCATTAGAACAAAACACAATAAACCATATGGATACACCCGTTGAAAGGAATTCATAATAACACAGACAATATTTACAGACATATGAGGACTTGGATCTACAGGTATACAAAATGTACAACGGGAACAATTTCCAAGTAAAACTAAGACAATAACCGCAAAACAGAAGCCACAATAAACACATAATCAGCAAATATAACGTACAAACCACGGAAACAGTGCAAACACAGTTGCACGGCTCAAGCAGCAGAATAGGATGCAGACATATACACACACAACACGTCAAACAAGATCATTAAACGCACAAAAAATTTGGAGTAAACCACATAGGGGAGCAATATCATTCAAACTACACCCAACCAAACAACAAAAGGACACGGCCACAGACAAGGTAAGCCGCACACACAAAACACGCCAACCACACCCATAGAAACAAATTCATACAAGAACCACACACCCAACAACAAGAAATCACATAAACGGTAAAATACATGACTCGCCCACACTCACATCCACCCACGCCATACCCACAAAATACACATCACACAGACAGTGTACAGGCCAAAACAATTTACGGCCTCCAAATAAAGAGTACATAATTTACAGCACAGTATAAAACAAAAAACAAAACCACCCCGGCCCACGCATGGACCAAACCCCCACACACCGACAAATCACGCACTGGGAGGCACAGAGACACCGCACACCACACATACACAGGAGCAGCACACCCGCAAAACCACGGGAAAAACACAACCATGCACAACCCCCGCCAAGGACACCCAACAGGGGGACAGCAGCGAAAAACCCAAACCGCACTACCGGAAGGCAACCCCACGGACATAGGCAATCGTAAACCACCCACCAAATTCCACTGGAAAAGCCCGCTGTAACCACCACCAAGTGAATCGCATGCGACCCCGCAAAACCCCCAAAACGCGCGTAACCCAAAACCCTCGCGCCTCCCGACCCACACACAAAACACATAATCCGCAACCAAAACACATAAGTATTACGCACACGCCGCGAATAACCCGGAAAGTGCAAAAACAAAAATTGCAAAACATCACCTCGACAACCAGGACCACAGAACCCCTCCAGGACATCCCGAAACCAGTCCACCAACCCCGCAACCGGCCACAAAATAAAACACACATGCCCTGCGACTCACATAACCCACAATGCACACACGCCTCTGAGGCACGCAGACCCAACATACACAACCGCTCATTCGTCGCCAGCGACAGATGCAAACACCGGAACAACAATTCACGCTGCTGGGGCGCTAAAAACCTCGCCCCTAAAGAAGACCAGATAGCACCCCAATCCCAACACGGGAACAACCCCTCCACCCGCGGCCTCACCCGGGCAACAACACCTCATACACAGCCTTACAAGAAAACGACAGAAAACCAGGAAAACGGCAGAGTTCTCGAAGAATCTCTACCGCCCAAGAAAAAACAGGGGGGTAGAGATAAAGCCACCTCCTGAGAAACCCCCAAATCAACTAAATAACTAAACCGAATCGAACAGAAAACACACCCAGCGTATTCAAACCACCGCCGAGCACCAGCCCCTGATACAACGAGACCCAGAAAGGGCCCGGGCCTTCGTGAAAACGTCAGGAATGCCAACACCCCCCTCACGCACCCCGAACACCAACGTCGAACGACGCACCGGTTGGTACCGTCCACACCACACATACTTGAAAACGACGCGCTCCAGAAGCAAGGCTTTACGACGATCCAAAGGAAAACACCGAGCCAGAAACCAGACCCTTGACAACACCTTGCACGTAACCAGCAAGCCGCGCTGATAAATGGTCAGAGGACGACGCGACAGAAGGCCAACGCAACCCCAACCGAACGGGAAACAACATCCCAATTCCAGGCCAAGACCTGTCATAGGAGGCAAACCAAGTACCCCGAGTACGCGCAGCGAGGAGACCACCGGAAACCACGACCTCTCCCACACCAGGCGAGAGGTCCACGCACCGATCCCCATTAACCCCGACTTTGCGCGATTGAGCACAGCCCCCGTGGCCGACTCAAAACGGAGAAGAACATCCTGCACAGCTAACACCGAACCCTCCGAAGCAACAAAAAGCACCGTGTCATCAGCATATCCGCAAATGGGAAGCCGAAATCCGGACGGCAGGCAAGGAGGCACAATCAAGGGGCACGTTTTCACTGCCCTGAAGAGGGGTTCCTGAAAAATTACATAGAGCAACATTGACATCGGACACCCCTGACGAACCGAACGACAAATCCCGAAAAACGAACTGAAAAACCCATTCACACACACACGACTGCGACTCCGGACATATAACAAACGGACCCACCCAATAAACACCTCCGGGAACCCAAGTTTTTCCATAGCACGAAAGACAAACGCCAACGACACCCGGTCGAAAGCCTGGACCAGTCCAAGCAGATCATAGCCGCCGAAAGCCGAAATTCGGACGCATAAAGAAGCACGTCCCGAAATAAACCATTGCAATGCGTCAGGGCACGGCCAGGCACACCGCAAAATTGCTCAACCGAGACCACTGACGCAACGACTCCCCGACAGCGACGCGCCAACCTTGGAAAGAATCTTGTAATCAACATTCAATAATGTAATCGGCCTCCAATTCGCAAATAAACTCAAGTCGCCCTGTTTCGGAAGCAGCCGCACGATCCCGTCACAAAAAGAGTCCGGTAGAGCACCCAAACGCAAACCCTCACGCACCACCTCCAAGACCACCACCCCAACACATCCCAAAAGTGCGGTAAAATTCAATGGGCAGGCCATCCGCACCCGGCACTTTCCCGGACTTAAACGACCAAACCCCTCCCGGATCTCCAGCATGGACATCCTGCACCAACGCAGCACACTCCGACGTCGACAAACCGGGAGAGCACGCATCCAAAAAGGAGGCCGCAATCCCACCATCCACACTCACCTCACCATATAAGAGTCTCCAACTCCTGCTTCGCGTATCGCAAAACACCAGAGGTGCTAGAAAGCACAGTGCCATCGGAACGCCGTAGACCCTGCAAAGAACGGAACTC
>WNGS01072847.1:72629-86115 GCA_020271785.1 Procambarus virginalis | reverse complement strand
AACCACTTTATTATCCTGGGTGCCTTACGTTTGAGCGATAAGGCCTGGGAAGGAGTGACACGGAGGACCCTACACTCTGCATGGTGAAACCTGTGATCTGAAGGTCCGAAGGTCAACACCTTCGAAGTCTTGCGAGGGACACCCTGTGCAAGACTTCGAAGGTTTCGGTCCTGTACTTGAATCTTCACTTGTGGAAGACCTGGACGTGCATCTAGTAGATAACATTGTTGCTCTGAGGGCAAACTTTGGTCTGAAGTTGGATCTGCTGATGTGCAGAAGTTAGTGAAGGAGCACAGTGATGAACTGACCATGAGGAACTTCTGGAACTGCACAATGAGTCAAGAGGTGGTAAAAGAGCTCTCATTAGGGGAGGTGGTGGTAAGGTTGGATGCCGTCTCTTCCAGTGATATCAGGGAAGTATTGGAATGTTTGAAAAGGTGTCTGCATTCTTGGAAAAGCATCACCCTGATAAAGCAGTGACAACGTTGTGTGAAAAAGTTTAATGACAATTTGCCGTCTCATTTTAGGGACATCCTAAAACGAAGACAAACCCAATTGTCATATATCAATATATACATTCTTTGGAAATAGAGAAAAGATGAGGAAGTGATAATGAACCACAACCCGGTCCGATTGGGGTGAAAGTCCCAAGAACAGAGTCCGCCTGACTCAGATGTGGATACTCCTTCCACACCGTAACCCCTCTCCTCCTTCCCACCTCCTCATCGTCTCCCTCAAGCCAGCAACGACTCTTCATAAGGTAAAGTAGATGTACAATTGAAAACAGTAAAACAAACATTTATATTTACATGTACAGCATTATATTTACATTGTAAAACGTCATTGATGTTTTTGGGGGGTGGAACGGATTATTTTTATTTCCATTATTTTAAGCGAGGAAATTGGTTTTGAAAGACGAGAGTTTCACATGACTAGGTCGGTGCCAGAACGGATTAAATTCGTTAATCGAGGCTCTACTGTTCAGTACTTGTTAGGATCGTCAAATCTGCAACTCACCCACCTTGTACATACCTATCTTGATGGTCAGAAAAGGTTTAAGACCCACAACTACAGGCAGACCTAATTGCATTGGTCTGGTAAAGGTTCCTAACTGCCTAACAGCAGAGCCTTTATCAACGCCCACTTCAACAAAGTAAATGCCTGCACTAATGCAAACCTTGAATTACTGACCAGTACGCCTATTGCCCTTGACCTCCTGGAGAACCACTCCCTGATCAGACCGATCACCAGAAGTGAACTAGTAGGCGTTATAAAGAAAACCTGATAGAAGGCTCCAGGCCCCTCAGGTATACAGGGGACAACAGATACACATACTACCTGGGAATTACTTACAATCTATCCTGAATGTATTAAATGCCATTCTAGCATCAGGACACGTCCCAGACGTTTTCAAGAGAGCAAAGATTATTTTCATCCCTAAGCCCAAGAAAAATAAATACCACCCAGAGAACTATCGACCTATCTCCCTCTTGGAGAGACTGGGAAAGTGCCTGGAAAATATAATTCCCAATAGACTACATTATTATTTTTAATACAACCTATGTACTGAAAACAGTTTGGATGCAGGAAGACTATCATCACAACATGCGATAAATCATCCATGATGATGCAGTGTCCCGTATTCGACAATACCATGTTGCTCTAATTGCAACTCGAGATGTATACAAGGCCTTTGACAGCTAATAATGGCACGACTCTGTATAAGACAACGAACATACCAGTACAGAACTGGACTTTCCTCAGACTGATCAGATTGTTACATAGAGAAGTTATGCCCTACTTCAAATGGGAAAACTGCAGAAACCTTCACCCCAACAACTGATGTTCCTCAGGGCTCATGTCTGAGCCCTGTACTATTCAACATCTGTCAATGACCTCCCACAACCTCCCCCTCCCTTTCCGGCCGGTTGTTGCCATGAGGGGGGCTTGGTGGGCGGCTGCTGAAGTGTGATGCTCCATGGGACAGTCCGCTGTCCTTTTGTAGCCTTATGTTCCTGCTGCTGTATTCTCGAATTTTACTGATAACGTTTCCTTTTCCTCGTGTTTTGTTTTTCTCCCCCCCCCCCCTCTTCTTTCTCATTGTCATTTCCCACCAACCTTTTGCCAGTTTTTATTTTTGTTTTGGCCTCCTCCTGTTTTGATGCCCGGGTGTTGGAGGAGGCATATTCTCTCACCCGTAGAACTGTGGTACCCGACGTCTCGGGCGAGGGGACGCTTTTATTGTCAATCTTCCTTTCGTCACTGAACCCGATCTCGACGGACTGACAGTTCTTAAGGTGGCGTTTGTGGGGAGTATACTCACGATGCACCCCTGGGGAGCCCCGTCAAGACCGGCAACATGTCGCTTGTTGGGTGTACTATCATCTAATTGTGGTTCCGTAGTGGATATGGGGGCACATTCGTGATTGAAAGACTTCTCTCGTTTTTATGTTGAATACTGTTCTTCTTTTACCTTCTCGGGCTCGTGGAGTGAGCGACCAAGCCCCCGAGTCTGCCTGTGTTGGAAGATCGGTTTCTGTAGCCCCCGCTGCATTGGGCCCAGACCTTGCTTCTCTTATGACCCTCCTGACTACTTCCCTCGGCTCCCCTTCCTCCTCTGTGGTTGGATCGAGCCACAAACCCCCAGTGATGACCACCTCGTCCCCTGGCATGACTGTCTTTCATTGTTATCTCTGCGCCTTTAACCCCTCCCTCCCTCTCTCTAGGGGTTCTCAACACCGTCCCCACACGACCGCACTCGCACGATCCCTTCCCATACTAATGCCTACCAAGCCTTGTTTGGTCCCACTTCGTAGGTTAAATACTTTTATCGCTCCCTCTGAATTCTACACCACCTGACGATTTCGCCCTCCATGGGCCCCTTGTTGATTCAGTAGATGCCTTTGTTACTTTCAACCCCCACCTGTCTCAGTACACATGTTGTTGCTGTTCGTTCTCAGGATGCATTCACCAGCTTGGCTGTCTTATCTTGCTTTGGTGAGACCCCTGTTCGGGTCTCCAAGAATGCTCGGTTAAATGCCAGTATGCACTGTCCTCCTCCCACACCATGTTGCAACAGGTGTTAGGAATCTACAGGCCTGCCACGAAGATATTCGGCATACCCTCTAAGCCCAGGGTCATTCAGTCCTCCAGGTGGACACTTACTCGTCCCCCTCGTTGTCGTCGCCGTCAGCCCCTTCGGGTTGTGAAGGTTACCTTTGATGGTAGGACCATTCAGCCCTCTGTCATTCTTGCTGGTGCCAGGTGCTCCGTCCAGGAGTACATTCCCTCTCCTCGGCTCTGTAGTAAGTGCTGGAAGTTTGGGCATGGTGCCCTTCGATGCTCTAGTACCTTGTCTCTGTCCCTTGTGTGGTGACACTGTTCACCAAGTCAGAGTGCACTTCCTCCCAGGCTCACTTCCTCAACTACGGTGAGGCTCACCCTACTCCCACCATGAATACATTACAAACTTAAGGGAGCCGTACTCAACTTTAAGCACCGGGAACTTTTATCTTTTCTTGAGACGAGGCACCAAGTTCGTCGTATCCCCCCTTTCGCTGGCCTCTCTTATGCTAATGTGTTGTGCTCTTCATCTTTCCTACCTTCCTCAGTCTCAGCCGTTTCCAGGCCATAGACCCAGATACGCCCTCCGCCTCCTTCCCTGTTCCTTTACGTTCTGTCGTGACAGATCCCCCCTCCTAGTTCTCTGTCTGGGGGGTTCCCCTTCTTTCTACCCAGTTTCTCTTGTCTCCTGTGTCTTCCTTCTCATCTCCCTCCCATCCTCCTCCCTATCCTTCTCCTCCGTTTCTTAGCTCTCCACGCCGCTTGTCTGTGCATGCTGATGTCCATCACTATCCCAGCAGTCATCGTGTTGTCTGCCCTTGTTCTTCTCCTGTTGAGATGTTCGAATCTGTTTCCCTGTACGTTGTTGCTGGGACACCTGTCTCAGAAGAGTAAGCCTGGGTCCTCTCCCTCCTCCCCGCAGGTAAGAAGGCTTCACTTTCTTCATTGCCCCCCAATGACCATCGCTCCATCCACCCCTCCCGTTTCGGTGGTCGCACCCCCTATTCCCACTACGGAGGTTCCTTTGGCCCCTGCTTCCCTCTCACTTGCTGCCCTTGCTGAGGTGCACTCGCCGGTTTCAACCTCTCCTGCTGCTGCTGCTGTCCTTGACCTTCGGTTGTCTCTTCCTCCCCCTCCTCCGGACCCTGCTCGTCCGCCTCTGGTCTGTCCTCTCGCTCCCTTCCCTCCGTTAGTTTACCCATGCTCCCTAACCCTGACTTCGCTGATCCTGATCCTGCGCTTCTTTGACGTGCTGTGTTCCTTTTTTACCTTTGTTTCTTCCTTGTTATCTGTTGCTGTCCTCTCTTTGTCGATGTCTATTCTTCAATGGAATATTCGTGGATATTACGCCAATTTCCATGAACTCCAACTTCTGATTTCACAGTTTTCGTCCCTTTGTGTCTGTCTCCAGAAGCCGATGCTTGGTGCTCGTCCTGGTCGCTTCCGTGACTATTCCTTTCTCTTCCCCCCCCCCCATATGGACTGGGGCCCATAACTCTTCTGCTCTCTTAATTCTTTCTGATATTCCCTTCGTTCCCCTACTTTTTCTGTCGCCTCTCCAGTGTTCTGTTGCACGTGTCTTTGTGAGTAAATAGTCCACGGTTTGTTCCATTTATCTCCAACCCCCCCCCCCCCAAAGTGTCTTGCCTTCTCATCCCTATCTTAAACACCACCTGGACTCCTTGCCAGAGCCTGTGCTACTGCTAGGCGATTTCAATTGTCAACATACCCTCTGGGGTGATGTTCTGACAAACACCCGGGGTCGCCTTCTCGAACCATTCATCCTTTCTTCTGTCTTCTGAATTCTGGTGAGCCCACTCATTTGGACTGCCTTGCACAATTTCCTGTCTATCTTTTTCTCTGCTCGTCATCTCTTTACTTTGATTTCTCGTGGCAGGTTCTTGATAACCTCCACGGCAGTGACCATTTCCCCATCCTTGTTATCAATTTTTTCCTTTCACCCTGTATGGGTGAAAAAACAGACTGACTTCTGTCTGAGAAAGAAAGAAAATGGAGGATTACAACAAACCCAGAGAAGATAATAAGCACAGTGTGCTGTATGGTTTACTCCATAGAAAACATTGGACGGAGGGGTCCGCATCAGGGGACAACCAATGCTATAAAAACTGACGATATCGTTCTTTGCTATAATTTCAACCGGCGCCTCAATGTCACGCAGTACAATCACAGAACTGCAATAGCCAACGGTTCGCTCTCAAGGTTACACAGATTTAACCAAGCCTCCACCCACGTCAAACTACACCTGTACAAGACGATCATCAGACCAGCATTGGAGTACCCATGCACGTCCTTACGTTTGACCAACAAAACCAACACGAAAATTCAAGATTGCAAAACAGGGCCCTCTGATTCTCTGGAAACGTATAATTAAGGGACAGGATACGTACAGAACTTCACAACACGCTCAAGGTTCAGCCCCATGAATGCTCAACTTAACCACCTATCCAGGAAACAACTGTTCAGGGTGCAAGAACTCTACATACCACACCCAGAAGACCCATTAATAGTAGAGAGCACTAAAAGTGACTTTGTACTACAAGAACCTTTGTACTACAAGGACCTCCTCAAGGACCTTTGTACTACAAGGACCTTTGTACTACAAGGACCTTTGTACTACAAGGTCCTCCTCAAGGACCTTTGTACTACAAGGTCCTCCTCAAGGACCTTTGTACTACAAGGACCTTTGTACTACAAGGACCTTTGTACTACAAGGACCTCCTCAAGGACCTTTATACTACAAGAACCTTTGTACTACAAGGACTTCCTCAAGGACCTTTGTAATACAAGGACCTCCTCAAGGACCTTTGTACTACAAGGACGTCGTCTCACCCCTCCAACAAAGTCCTGCATCACAATCACCGCCCACACTACCAGAGGCCGTGCATCCTGGAGGATTTACCCAAGGATCCTGAAAATTAGATCCTCCCAATGTTCACTTAAAATAAAAAATAAAAACGGCAGGCTAGCAACCATGCAGTAATGGCGATACTTTTGAGAGAGTCCTTGGTGCAGCCTACCTCCACCAGCCTTCTATGTACCAACCACTTCCGGCCTTAGCAACCAGCCTCCACCAGCCACTCTGGCCAGTCTAGCAGCCATACCAACACATCACTAACAGACAACATTCACTGCTACACTTACATCAATGCCAAAGTGGATAAGCCACTACACTTTCCATCCCACTCATACTTCACACTCATCCTTTTTCATGAATTTCCATATTTGTCCCTTATCCTCTTCCAACCCCATCCATACCAAATCCTTTGGTCCAGAAGTCCAACAAAAAAAAATTATTTTCATACATTGTTTTAGCATATTAATCAATAAGACTTTTGAACAATGATTAATCTGCCTTCTTGAAAACCGAAGCAACCTGGCCTTATGAAGTGGAAAACCTTCCAATGATAAATTTTTTCACACCTCTCCAGCAAACAACCGCCTCAGTACTCAAAATACCCCCTGTGGTTTGTTTAAAAAAATTAAGATGCGTGTCAAACAGAAATTAGCAAATGCACTCTGGCTAATTCCAAATAATACCCGAGAGTTATGATTGTATATACATTAGGAAAAAAAATATTCAGCCTACTTCTATAGGTTAAAGCTAATAATATTGACCCAAAAATGTTTCACTTGTACGTAAATGAGTGTGGCGATGATCACGGCGGTGGCAGGAGCGGGAGTTCTGCTGGCTGCAGTTTGGTTCTTAATAGTCTGGTGAATGGACTTTTGCTTCATCTTCAGGTGTGAGGAGTCTAGGTCTTGTCCACCGTCAACCTCCCCCTATTGCAAGTGATAATGCAGCTGATGCAACACGAGGGTTTCCAGGTATGTGTGACGGTGCAACAGTTGTTTATGGCGAGTAATGAAAGCCTTTGGTAAGGCATTAGGCTTCTATGCGTAATGCAGGTGTGAGTCTCTAGGTCTTGTCCACCGTCAACCTCCCGCTGTTGCAAGTGATAATGCAGCTTTTTTTTTTGCAGGGATATTCCTGCGCGGGCCCTAAGCCTATTGCTGGCCCACAAGTGTTGCTTGTTTGTTTTACTTGGGCAGAGTAGGAGTATTTATTACTCGTATGATAGCTTTAGTATGATTTTGCCATACGTGTTTAACAACTTCTTCTGCTCTGTTGAATCTAAGTTGAAATCTTAATGGGTTTGTAACTGTGCACTGTGTTAGATAATGTTCCAGTGGTCTGTCGGGCATTTCTCCACAGTGTTGACATTTCCTCTCATCTTCCGGAACCTGTAAGCCTATTTCCCATGCACATGGGTATCCAAGCCTGATGCGATGTAAGTGCACTTCTGTTGCTCTACTGCTACCTTTCATCAAACTAATTGGTTCATAGTTAGTTGAATTCTTGTACCAACTCGCAGATCCTGATGTTGCAACTGCTGTGTTGTGGTCACTGCACATCTTTTGTATTGCTCTGTTTCTAATTACTTTCTTAATCTGTGATTGACTGTGGTATGTAAATGTCTACATTTCTTCTCTTAATTGCAAGTTTTGCAGCTTCGTCTGCAATGTCATTTCCTATTATTCCCACATGACTTGGCACCCAGTTGATAAGTACCCGTCCGCCTTGTCGTTTGAGTGTTTGCATTAATGATATGACATTTGTGATCAGATGTATGTTATCACATATATGTTCTTGTTGCAAGGTTTCAATGGCGGTTCTCGAATCTGTATGATAACATGTTGTCGGTGTTGAGCAAGAGCATGTTCCAAAGCCTTTTGAATGGCTAGCATCTCTATAAAGTCGAACACCCATTTGAGAGCCTCCAACTATTTACAGAGTTTCCTGCTTTAACTGCAGCTCCGGTTTCTTGTCCCTGCTGGTCTACTGATCCATCTGTGAAGTAAGTGAAGCTGTCGGATGCCATGTTTGCTTCTATATGCATCTGTGCAATGTTACGTAGCAGATGAGGATTTGTCTGGTTCTTTTTTCCTTCAATAACCATAATCTTAAAGTCTGCTGGCGGAGATTCCCAAGGGGCTTGCATAACAAAGTCTGCATGTATTTCGTCGACACCCTTCTCAGTGACTGTGTTTGTTATATCGAATGTATTGATGGTGTTTATCGCACAATGGGTCCACCTGTTGCTATTGGAGGCTCTTCTGTCCAGAGTTAGTGCTCCAGTGATTATATCTTTAAGTGAACTGATTCTAGGTCTAGTCAATATCTTGGTCAGCATGCACGCAGCGATCCCTTTTACCCTTATTTCAATCGACGTTAGCTTGGTTTCTAGTCTTAGGTTCAGTATTTTAGTCCATCTGGGAGCTCCTGTTATGATTCGCAATGCATCGTTTTGAATAACCTCAACGTTTGCCCACTGGCCAGGAGAAAGAGTGAGTAAGGCAGGCGCTGCATAATCAACTAGGGAACGAACGGCGTGTATGTAAAACATTCTTAACACTTTGTGTCCCGCTCCTAGACGGGGCCCTGTGATTGCTCTCATTATATTTAGTCGTGATTTTGCTTTCTCCTTTAGATATTGAATTTGCTTGTTGAATGTCATTTTAAAATCTATCCACACTCCGAGATATTGATATTGTGTAACCCACTGAAGGTTAATGTCTTGAATGCGTAGGTGCCTGTCTGGAGTGTTGCCGCCTAGTCTCATTGCCTTAGACTTCTGTGCAGATATTTTTAGCCCTAAAACGCTGCATTCAGATGTTACTTTATCTAATGCACCTTGTGCTTTATTTAGAAGTGAAGGACCTGTAATGACTAATGCTATATCATCAGCATAGCTTAGCAATTTAACCCCTTCTGTAAATGTCATGGTAACAAGGTTTTCCATAAGGATGTTAAAAAGACTAGGACTGAGGACTCCTCCTTGTGGAGTCCCATTCTCATGCAAGTGGTAGTCCGACACTTGTCCTTGCAACTTTACTCTGGCATACCTGTGACTTAGGTAATCTTGAATCCATGCTAGCATTTTTCCCTTTACACCTTTTTTAACTAAGGTGTGTAAAATTGCTTGCGGGCTTGCAAGTTCGAATGCTTTTTCTAGATCAAGGAAGATCACTATAGCTGGACCTGAGTTAACTGTTCCTAGTAATGTTGCTATGCAGTTGGCAGTACCTACTCCTCTAGTGAAGCCAAATATGTGTTTATGCAGGTCTCCAGTCTTCCACAGTAGCCTATTTAAGACCATCCGTTCTGCAGTTTTACTAATGCATGATGTTAATGAAATGGGTCTGTAATTGCCAGGTTCTTTCGGCTTAGGAATCGGTATGATGTCTGCTTTCTTCCAAGAGGTCGGTAGTTTGCCTTGCTGCCAAGATGCATTGATGACGTCCAATATTCCTTGTTCTCCAGCAGGACCTGCATGTGCGATCATTGAGTATGTAATGTTATCAGCACCTGGTGCAGTGTCCTTACCACCTTTTTTGGCTCTGATTAGTTCTTGTTTGGTGAAGGGACAGTCACATTCGTCATTTATAGCTATGCTCTCATGAATGACTGTCAACCTCTCTTGTTTTAATTGTTCTTGCTGCCTTCGGACCATTGCAGGAAGCTGATATGAAGCTGTTCTTTCTGCAAATTGGAGAGCAAGTCTCTCAGCCTCCTGCAATGGTTGAATACATGCCTGTGGTCGGGCTGGTCGACCTGATATAGTTTTAATCTGACCCCATATCTTGCCAAGACTACTATGTTCATTTAGAGTTTGACACCACTCAAACCATCTTGCCTCCTTTACTTCTCTAGAAACTCGTCTTGCTTCAGATACCATCGCTCTTAGCAGAGTTCTTCCTTCTGGTGTGGGGTTTCTCTTTAGATGTTTTCTGAAGATGTTGACTCTGTGGTTCTGTTCTTTAACTTCATTACTATAGAACCAATAGTTCTTTCGTTTTGTGTTTCCTGTGATAATGATTGGAATAGCTTTGTTTGCAGCAGCTGCAATGGCTTCCTGCAGATTGGTCTCGTGTATGTTCAAATCCTCAGGTGGCGTGTATGTTGCATACCATTTTTCAAGTTCTTCTTGGTATATATTCCAATTGGCCTTTCTTAAATTCCACCTAGGTTGTGCAGGTGGTGTAGGAGGTCGTTCTATGTTTAGTGTTGTGACAGTAGCATAGTGGTCACTGGTGATCACCGGGTCTACTTCCCACTTCGCCTGATGCTTGAGTGCTGTTGAGATTAATGTAAGATCAAGGGAACCTCCTAGAATGTGAGTGGGTTCCCCAGTGTTGAGAAGTGTAATTTCAGGTACTTCTCGCAGAGCTGCAGCTAAATGGCGCCCATCTGCATTGGCTGGCCCAGTCGCACCTAACTCTTGATGATGAGCATTAAAATCCCCAGCAATAATTACATTTTCCTGCGTGGCCAAGGCAAGCACTGCCTCTGCTTCTAGTTTACGTCTAGGGGGCTTGTAAACGTTGTATATGAGGAGCTCAATATTAGCCATATTCACTGTTACTGCTAATACCTCTACTCCATCCCCACATGAAACTGGGTCTATTTTCTTGCTAGGTATTGTGTTCCTGACTAGGGTCATTAATCCTCTTTGTCTCCCCTGCTCATACGGTATAACATAGTGCTGATATCCAGCTAATCTGAAGGATTTCGTGGCTGGGAAAAGAGTTTCTTCCAAAACGATTATATCTGCTTTCGTGCTGATTGCAGCCTCCTGAAGTGTGTGGTTTTTATTTCCAAGACCTTGTATGTTCCACTGCAGTATTCGTAATGGCCAGACGACGGTTTCGGTTGGTGTTGCCTGTTCTACCAAAACTCCTCTTCGGGATCGACCTCTATATTCTCCACCTCGCAAGTCGTGTCGCTGCAAATCGGACTGCATTGATTGCTCGTGGTCATCCCCGGCGTTGTTGGAATCTGTGCATAACTGTGGTCCATCACTTTGTTGTTGGTATTGCTGCATGTCGGACTGCATTGATTGCTCGTGGCTGTTTCTTGTGTTGTCGGAACCTTGTGCATCTCTGCTGTTCAATACGTCTTTGTTGGTGGTGTTGCATATCAGACTGCATTGGCTGTTGATGTCTGTCTCTTGTGTTGTAAGATTCTGTTGATCTTGGGTGGTCACTAAGTCTTGCAGTTGCTTTTGTGAATGTTGTTGTTCTGGTGTCTTGACTACCCGACTGTTGTTGGGAGTCTGTATGTCCATGTTGCGTTGTTTGTCCTCTTGTGCTCCGTCTTGTCTCACTGTATTTCTTGTGTAACTGTGGTCTGCTGCACGATCTTGTCCATTATCACACAAGTGATTTCTTGAGTGTTGCTGTGAGGCGTTCTGCGTCATCTGTAGGCAATTGATAATGGTCTCTGCCATGATCTTCACGATGTTTTTCAGCTGGACCTCTAAAACGGTATATCTGTTGTGTTGATTCCGAAAGTAATTGTTTTTTGCTCTTTTGCATTTGCTGTATTTCTGCAGCACTTTTGTGTATTTTCTGATTTGGAATTAATAGATTCGGGAAGTTTTGCTCTGTGAGTGCGTGTGTCTGTTGTGGCTGTGTACGAGTGTTCCAGACGTTGGTGTTGGTGTATGTGGTGCTGGTCTGTGTGTTTATCCTGGCCTGAGCTGTCTGCACTTTTTCTTTCCGTGCAGAGCAGGTTGTGCTCCAGGCATAATGTTTGCCTCCACAATTTGGACATTTGGCTGTTGTGGCCTGGTTTGCCTTGTGCTTGGCAATACAGTCTTTGGTTGGATGTCTCAGGCTGCACACTTCGCATCTCTCCTGTCCGGTGCAGCGTGATTGATGGTGGCCGTATTTCTGACACCTGAAGCAGCGCAGGGGTTCTGGGACGTATGGTCTCTGTCGGTATGTTCCCCAATTTCCAAGACTGAATGTTTCTGGCACATGTCCCATGACGGTCACCAAACCCTGACGTGTCTCTGCCTTGTCCACTTTTGTGTGGCATCGTTCCGCATTCAGGATTTGCCTGTGTTCTAGTACTGGATCCAGGGGAAAGTCGATTGGGTATCCCAAAAGCATGACTCGTGTGCATCTTTCTGAAGGGTCCAGCTTTTCCAAGCATACAGGTTTCCCTTGCAGGACTTACTTTTTCTAAGTAATTTGCAGTCTGTTGGTCTTGTGGTGTTATTATTATTTCTCCTTTCAGGTCGACTGTAATGGAAAGTTTGAGCTCTGGTTCTTTTTCCATTGCCGTTACTACTCCATATGCTGTAGGAAAGTGGTCTGTCTGCATTATCAGCAGAGTCTGGCGATGTCTGGTGTGAGGCTGATGGTGTCCTCTCCTGTCTCATACTGTTGTCCTGTGGCTGGGCTGTGGAGAGAGGTACAGTGTCTGACACTGGCTGGTGTGAGACTGGTGCTGTCCTCTCCTGTCTCATACTGTCGTCCTGTGGCTGTGTTGTGGACAGAGAAGCATTGTCTGACACTGGCTGGTGTGAGACTGATGCTGTCTTCTCTAGGTCCATTACGTCTTGCTGGTAGAAGCAAGTGGTGAAGCCTCGATAGCAGTTTTCTTCGGTGCCTGCTGCACTTCGGTCCACCGTCCCCTCCTCGTCTGAAAGCTGCCTCCATTTCCTCTTAGCCTTCCCCATGACTCTCTCCACGTAGTGAGAACCGAATCACTGCCCTACCTAATGCCTGAGACACTCCTAGGCCTGGAAAATTCATTCCCCTCCAACGGAGGTCGTAGAATGATTCCCCCAGTGGAATCAGGGATACCTAACACCTAAATGAGCTGTTTGGTTACCTTTCCCTGTCAGGCTCAGTACACCTTCTAAGGTGCTCCCTTGTGGCGCTGCCCGCAGGGTATCGCCTCGCCCTTCAGGGTAGGACTCTAAGTGACCTGGTCAGTGATACGGTTATATAAAAAAAAAAAAAAAAAAAAAAAAGTGTGGTACGAGAGTTTGGGTCGCCTGCGTACTGGGTTGCGCAGAATACCAGTCAGCTGGGCAGCAGGTAATCAACAACGTTGTTTCTCCGTCAATTGTAGACGAAATCGGAATCGTTTCCTTCAAAACAAGATATGTCTGGGTCTTGGAATACTGATGTATTCTTCCTCACAAAACCGCGATGAATGGAGCTGATGGGTGCTCAGAATCGTGAGTTTTTCCGGGAACAAATCCGTGTGCGGCCAGCTAGCTATGGCGCCGGCAGCGAGTCCCCCACTGCAGCAACACGAGGGTCTCCAGGTATGTTCGACGATGCAATAGCTCTTTATGGCGAGTTCTGGAGCTTTAGTGAAGCATTTTGTTGAAAGTTACAGGTTGAGCACAAGTGAGGCTACAGCCTCACTTGTGCACCCAAAACCAGTTTAGGAACACGAGTGACGACACAAGACATCTACTTACACCCTCGTCCAGGACGCGACTCTGGTAACATTTAAAAAAAAAAAAAATTATACGTAAGGCTTGCACATTGTCACCTTGTGAATAATCTTTACCACTTTATGAATACTGTCCAAGAATAA
>WNGS01072847.1:48249-58593 GCA_020271785.1 Procambarus virginalis | reverse complement strand
GTATTTCTTGTGTAACTGTGGTCTGCTGCACGATCTTGTCCATTATCACACAAGTGATTTCTTGAGTCTGTTGCTGTGAGGCGTTCTGCGTCATCTGCAGGCAATTGATAATGGTCTCTGCCATGATCTTCACGATGTTTTTCAGCTGGACCTCGGTAAAACTGTATATCTGTTGTGTTGATTCCGAAAGTAATTGTTTTTTGCTCTTTTGCATTTGCTGCATTTCTGCAGCACTTTTGTGTATTTTCTGATTTGGAATTAATAAATTCGGGAAGTTTTGCTCTGTGAGAGTGAGTGTCTGTTGTGGCTGTGTACGAGTGTTCCGACGTTGGTGTATGTGGTGCTGGTCTGTGTGTTTATCCTGGCCTGAGCTGTCTGCACTTTTTCTTTCCATGCAAAACAGGTTGTACTCACCTAGTTGTGCTTGCGGGGGATGAGCTCTGGCTCTTTGGTCCCACCTCTCAACCGTCAATCAACAGGTGTACAGTTTCCTGAGCCTAATGGGCTCTATCATATCTACACTTGAAACTGTGTATGGAGTCAGCCTCCACCACATTGCTTCCTAATTCATTCCATTTGTCAACCACTCTGACACTAAAAAAAGTTCTTTCTAATATCTCTGTGGCTCATTTGGGCACTCAGTTTCCACCTGTGTCCCCTAGTGCGTGTGCCCCTTGTGTTAAACAGCCTGTCTCTATCAACCCTGTCGATTCCCCTGAGAATCTTGAATGTGGTGATCATGTCCCCCCTAACTCTTCTGTCTTCCAACGAAGTGAGGTTTAATTCCTGCAGTCGCTCCTCGTAGCTCATACTTCTCAGCTCGGGTACTAGTCTGGTGGCAAACCTTTGAACCTTTTCCAAAGTGTTCCAGGCATGATGTTTGCCTCCACAATTTGGACATTTGGCTGTTGTGGCCTGGTTTGCCTTTTCCTTGGCAATACAGTCTTTGGTTGGATGTCTCAGGCTGCACACTCCGCATCTCTCCTGTCCGGTGCAGCGTGATTGATGGTGGCCGTATTTCTGACACCTGAAGCAGCGCAGGGGTTCTGGGACGTATGGTCTCTGTCGGTATGTTCCCCAATTTCCAACACTGAATGTTTATGGCACATGTCCCATGACGGTCACCAGAACCCGACGTGTCGCTGCCTTGTCCACTTTTGTGCGGCATCGTTCCGCATTCAGGATTTGCCTGTGTTCTAGTACTGGATCCAGGGGAAAGTCGATTGGGTATCCCAAAAGCATGACTCGTGTGCATCTTTCTGAAGGGTCCAGCTTTTCCAAGCATACAGGTTTCCCTTGCAGGACTCATACTTTTTCTAAGTAATTTGCAGTCTGTTGGTCTTGTGGTATTATTTCTCCTTCCAGGTTGACTGTAATGGAAAGTTTGAGCTCTGGTTCTTTTTCCATTGCCGTTACTACTCCATATACTGTAGGAAAGTGGTCTGTCTGCATTATCTTGAATTTTGGAAGCTGTACAGCGTCTGGCGATGTCTGGTGTGAGGCTGATGGTGTCCTCTCCTGTCTCACTGTTGTCCTGTGGCTGGGCCACAGGACAACAGGACTGTTGTCCTGTTGTCCTGAGAGGGTACATTGTCTGACACTGGCTGGTGTGTGACTGGTGGTGTCCTCTCCTGTCTCATACTGTTGTCCTGTGGCTGGGCTGTGGAAAGAGGTACAGTGTCTGACACTGGCTGGTGCGTGACTGGTGCTGTCCTCTCCTGTGTCATACTGTTGTCCTGTGGCTGGGCTGTGGAGAGAGGTACATTGTCTGACACTGGCTGGTGTGAGACTGATGCTGTCTTCTCTAGGTCCATTACGTCTGCTGTCTTGCTGGTAGAAGCAAGTGGTGAAGCCTCGATAGTTTTCTTCGGTGCCTGCTGCACTTCAGTCCACCGTCCCTCCTCGTCTGAAAGCTGCCTCCATTTCCTCTTAGTCTTTCCCATGACTCTCCCCACGTAGTGAGAACCGAATCATTGCCCTACCTAATGCCCGAGACACTCCTAGGCCAGGAGAAATTCATTCCCCTCCAACGGAGGTCGTAGAATGATTCCCCCAGGTGGAATCAGGGATTCCTAACACCTAAATGAGCTGTTTGGGCTACCTTTCCCTGTCAGGCTCAGTACACCTTCTAAGGCGCTCCATTGTGGCGCTGCCCGCAGGGTATCGCCTCGCCCTTCAGGGTAGGACTCTTAAGTGACATGGTCAGTGATGCGGTCCTAAAAAAAAAAAAGTGTGGTACGAGAGTTTGGGTCGCCTGCGTACTGGGTTGTGCAGAATACCAGTCAGCTGGGCAGCAGGTAATCAACAACGTTGTTTCTCCGTCAATTGTAGACGAAATCGGAATTGTTTCCATCAAAACGAGATATTGTCTGGGTCTTGGAATACTGATGTATTCTTCCTCACAAAACCGCGATGAATGGAGCTGATGGGTGCTCAGAATCGTGAGTTTTTCCGGGAACAAATCCGTGTGCGGCCAGCTAGCTATGCCGCCGGCAGCGAGTCCCCAGCTGCAGCAACACGAGGGTCTCCAGGTATGTTCGACGATGCAATAGCTCATTATGGCGAGTTCTGGAAGTCTTTAGTGAAACATTTTGTTTGAGAGTATTGCAGGTTGAGCACAAGTGAGGCTACAGCCTCACTTGTGCACCCAAACGCCAGTTTAGGAACCACGAGTGACGACAGAAGACGTCTACTTACACCCGCATCCAGGACGCGACTCTGTTAACTTTTTTTTTAAATAAAAAAAAACTTATACGTAATGGCTTGCACGTTGTCACCTTGTGAATAATCTTTACAAAATTTATGAATACTGTCCAAGAATATAAGTCTCACCTGGAATACAAGAAGTGAGCTAATGGAGTATGGTGGTGCCAATAACACTGACGTACTGTGCCTGCAGGAACCATACATTGTAAATACAAAACTACCCAACTGCCAGGTTGTTTAGCTTTTTCAAATGCTGGTTCACATGACGTCAGCATCAACACGTTAAAAGTAACCTTGTATGTAAACAAGTTAAACCTTCGAGTGTAATGACTTATTACCAGCAGTTTCGGAATACTTTGTTTTTTTTTTATTTTTAAGCTGTCAACGTAATACAAAATGTCAAGTGGAGGCTTCTCTTCCGAAAATCATCAGTATCTCAACACTACTGTCATGGGCGAATGCTGCTTACACTAGCTTGGTTGACGCCCTAAACAAAGAAACAGTAATATTTGTGGAACAACATGTCCGTATTTAACTATCAACGTCTCGGGGCGGCAAACTATGTTATTGGCCACTGTCGTCGACAATGCTGTCAACTGATCAATGGAACATGAAGTTGCGAGTGATCATTTTTCTATCCTCTGTTCGTAAACCATGAACAGTCAATTTTTTTTAAGGAAAATACCCCTAAAAATTTACTCGTATCAAGTACCGTATTTCTGAATTACATAATTCACACACTGTCTTAATACTTTTATAAGATAACCTTGTCATTAAAGTAACAGCTTTATAACAATATAGTTACATCCACAATACCCAAAAAAAGCAGGCAAGGGACAAGTGGTTATCTAATGCCTGAGCCCTTTATGACTTTCAAACTACAGAGTACAAACAAACCAGCAGATTCCCCCAGCATACTTCATGTCAGCCGTGAGTTAGAGCTCAAGACACTATACCCAGCACGAGGAGCGCTTGCAAGGTACCGATCATGCAACATCCCCTCCCCCCCCCCACCCCCATCCCAAACTTGGACCGGTATCAAGACCATTTCGTATCCTAACTTCCTTACCACTCGCCTTGCAGTCACGATATTTTCCAATATAAATCTTAACCTAAACATTAAAATTCTCTGTTGTGAAACAGGTCCAGATAACTAACACCCTTTGAGGGGAGAGGAGAAACACTCAGGAGAGGTGAGGTGAGGTCTCCGGGAAAGGATGACATCACAGTACTACGAGTATTAGCTTCAGCTGCCAAGTGATCCTCTAAATAGAGCTTAAAGTATGAGGCAAGGCGTCTTACCGGAACACCCAAACCAAATGCACAAAGACAATCTTTGGCAGCCCCTACTCCCTCCTCCTCCTCCTCCCCCCCCCCCCTCAAGCCCCAGTCTCCAAGGTCTGTTTTTCTTAAGTTTCAAATTTTAAGACCAACTTTCTCCCAAACTTTCCTTCCTGGAAGCAGCACACTTTCTATGCCAAGTATTTTATTGGGCCGGGACCAGGAGCTCAGGCGATATGTATTTATCTCCAAACTGCTTTCCATACAGCAAAACTAACTAACTTTATAATGAGCCTCATTAAAGTTGAGGGCAGACCTGCATTGGCTCAGGGGGTACCTTACTTTACATTGCGGTACCGGAGTAACGCCTCAGTCTTTCCAGAAGTTAAAGTAATATACATCTGCATCCTGAGGTTTGGTACCTCTGGGTGGTTTATTTTGCCCACCACTGTTCATTGTCTATTCACAAATTAATAAATTAAATTTCCACAATAGCTAACGAAGCTGTCATTGGTAAGCCGATTTATAGTTTTCCTTTTTTTTTGAGTTGCAGGGCCTCACTCAACCACGTGTCCTATGTCTGTGTTGCGTCCATTTTGCCCAGGTAGGAAGCGGCGAGTTATGAGAGGGAGGGAAGACTTGGACACTTAAGCCGCTATCCCCAGCTCCGCGGGAAATGCCCGCCTCTTGTCAAGCCGTTCACAGTGGCTGACACTCCGACCGGCTCTATATGTTAGGAATACCCAGAAACGTCCATTTGCCCTAATGAGCGGAGATCACAGATCCCTTCTAGGTGCGGGAGGGATGTGTTGTGCTCATTTAAGTGCCGACGAGACCCAGCGGTCCTTTAGGGACTTGCTGCGCTTCCAGGCCATCATGGGCGGTTTTTGTGCGAATCTGTGCCATGATGGGTGGTCGCCGAAAGTTTCTCTTAGCCATGACCAAAGGTTTTGGCGTGTTAGTTTCAGTGACCTGCTAGACCCTCTAAGAACGTTGCAGGCAGGATGCCTGTCCTTAGGAGCACGTCTTGTTGTTTGGAGGAGTTGCTCACGGGTGTGTTCCTGTAGGGCGGTCGCAGCACGTTGAAGGACCACCTCCAGGTATCCTCGATTTCTGAACATCTCCCAGAGGTCTTGTATTTGGGTGGCAGAGACAAAGATGAGACCCAATGGACCTCTGATATTGTAAACCCAGGCCCATGGACACCCAAGCCAGCAGCAGACAAAAAAACTCTAGGCCCCTAACTCCTTGAATTTGAACCTAGGCCTTCGGCACTCCCATCCAACATTGAATAAAAACTAACAGAGAAGTCCCTCATACTTGGGTTCTTACCTAACCACCGACCTGTACCTAACCTAAACTGTCACAATAAAAAGGCGATCGTTCAAAGTCTCCACTCATCAGCGGAGACTTTCTTTGGACTAATGAGTGGTGGCTCCCACGAGCCCCATGAAACAGTACTGTCTTCGAGTTAAACACAGAAGTCCCGCTGCCTCCTCCGGATCCCTCTCCGGTGGAGTTGAGCCAATGACAGCTACCAGTAAAGAAAGTGTCGTCCATAGAAGGATATAACTTACCAGCAGGAGAAATACTCAAACACCAGCGGTAATACGTGACAAAAGCCTTATGAAAGTCGCTAGAAAATAGACCCGTTGTTGTACCTATCCCCCGTGTTTCCCTTAGAGAAGTGTACCCTGTGTATTCCTTGCACCTCATTTTCAGGTTTGACCTCGACAACGATCCTTCCCTGCCCTCACAACGGATTAATCTTTCCTCGGGCCGCAACGACCATCGTCAGATTATCTTGAGACGATTTCGGGGCTTATTAGTGTCCCCGCGGCCCGGTCCTCGACCAGGCCTCCACCCCCAGGAAGCAGCCCGTGACAGCCGACTGACACCCAGGTACCTACTTTACTGCTAGGTAACAGGGGCATAGGGTGAAAGAAACTATGCCCGTTGTTTCTCGCCGGCGCCTGGGATCGAACCCAGGATCACAAGTTCAGCATGCTGTCCGCTTGGCCGACCGGCTCCCGTACCACACACACACACACACACACACACACACACACACACACACACACACACACACACACACACACACACAACACAGTGACCAATAACAGTGTCGGAACAGCCACGCAAAGAAAGTGACTACTAACAGTGACCAAACAATGCTCCCAGTGTCGTTGCCCTTAGCAACCTCAGCCAAGGGCGAGACCACCACCTCCCCACAAGTCGTGCATGCTCAGATGCGAGTGAACCCCTACCCCCAGCGTCCAGTCACCCACTGGTGCCTTTTGGACCCCGGGCCCCTGCCTCTGAACCCCTTGAGAAGTTTCACAAACCCACAGGGCAGAAGTAGGTCCTCTGAAGCAACAACGACCAACGTACACCCCCCCCCCCTACCTCAACGCCCTAACACAAGAGCCTTGAGTAGAAACTGTCAACGCTCGACCCCAGATCCTGTGTTGGCCGACCCATTTGATGCCTCTCTCCATGTCTCAGAGATCGACGCAGGCGGGTCGCTAGACTCGGGTCTACAGAGCTCCTCCAATAACACCACCCTTGACCCCGACAATGACCCCTCCCAGACGACCTCATGATAACCCCCCGACGCCTGGCTCCACCTCGTGGGAGAACTTACCAGACAACCAACCTTGGCCCCCTCCAGCAGGTTCCTTCCCGGGCCTCTGGGAGGAGGCCAGGGTCTGGAAATGAGGAGGCCAGGGTCTGGAAGGGAGCAGGCGAAAAAGCCCTGGGATCCCTCCCTTTCGCTTCCCCCCTCCGGGTCTCATTAACGAATCGGCCATAATGGAGAAAATAAGAGCAATGCTCGTCTCCGAGCGGCCCTACATTGACGTTAGCCTAACCGACCCTGAGCTCCAGGTAGTAGAAAACCTCAGACCCATATTCTCCACAACTGACTACCTGAAGACACGCCTTCAGTATATCCAAGACGTTGCTCACGTGAACATGGCCTCCTGCTTTCTGGGACTCTAGCCCACGGTCCCATTCTTTTCTGCTGACATGCCTCTCCCACCAGCGCTCGAGATGCACATGGAGGCGTTCTATGAACACCATGCCACGGAATTAGCAACCCTGTTCAAGCTTTTGTCAGGCTTCCCTGGCAAAAGAATACACGAGTAAGAAGAAACCGTGCTCTGCCTCTATGAGGAGGAGACCCAGGATGAGAGAGTAGGAGCAATCCTCTGGCCCGGGAACAGACAGGCCAGGCCGACGAGCCACTCGCACCCATCGGACCGGCAGTGCGGCCCCAGACGCAAGCGTCGCCCGTCAGAAGACCGAGAAGGGAGAGCGAGTGGAGAGATGGCAGGAACGCCAGGTGCAAGCAGAGAGGGGTGGCGTGGAGGAGGATGCACATGGTAAGATACCCAGTCGTTACCGAGGTCCCCATTACCCAACCAGAACAGGAAGTCCTAAGCCGGGCCTCACTTTCATCATGAGTCCCCCAGCAAGGCGCAAGCAGCACGAAATCGTGACCCAGACCCTCATAGACCTAGAGACCAGGATCACGCAGCCTTGAGCCCGTACGTACCTCAGACCCTACCCCTAAGCACCGCCCAAGACCAAGACCAGGTAAACCCTCCCTCTCCAGATACCTCAATCACCCAAACCCAAGCAGGCAAACCCCTTTCACCTCAATGGTTTACATCAACAGATTCAGCTAGCAGTGGATCTCCTTGAGGAACAAGTCGACATACCAGTAGTGCAACCAGAACCAGACAGCCCCTACGGAACCTGGAGGCAGAGACGAGACGTGCTGATTAAACCAGCAGATGAAGGTGGAACGGTCGTGTTGTGGGAACGCAGGCACTATGAAAAGAAATGGGACGACACCTCTCAAACGCCTTGACCTACCAACGAATCGTCAATGGCCTTGTCGCCCTCGATAACGCCCGTAAACGCAGCAGGTCTAGTCATGTATCTCTTTCAGAACGGGGGACGTGGAGGCATCCTGAAGTCGACAGCACAGTATTTCTTCCTTGCTTTCCAGTCAGAACTCCCACATCTATACCTCCTCCCCAAGATTCCTAAGGGATTTGACCCCATTACAGGCTCCTGACCAGGACGCCCAGTACTAAGTGGCTGTCAGCACCTACACGACGGATTGACTGGATCTGTACGGGCCAACCCCCCCCCCCCCCCCCCCGTGGGAGCCGGTCGCCGAGCGGAGAGCATGCTGGACTTGTGATCCTGTGGTCCTGGGTTCGATCCCAGGCGCCGGCGAGAAACAATGGCAAAGTTTCTTTCACCCTATGCCCCTGTTACCTAGCAGTAAAATAGGTACCTGGGTGTTAGTCAGCTGTCACGGGCTGCTTCCTGGGGTTGGAGGCCTGGTCAAGGACCGGGCCGCGGGGACACTAAAAAGCCCCGAAATCACCAAGATAACCCCCCCCCCCTTCCGCCTCCTAGACGAAAGACTAATTGACACCACAGACTTCCTCTTGAAAATCGAGGATACCAACAATTCCTGGGGCCCAGTCCCCTGCCAGGCCACCCTGTTCTCGCTGGACATTGTGTCCCTCTACCCAAGCATCCCCCAAAGAGAAGCACCGGTAGCAGATTTTTTCGACGCCAATGTCCACAGGTTCCGACAGGACCTCAGGGATGCAGGTGTCAGGACCCCACCCTCTAAAACCATCCTGGTAGAGGCAATCCTTCATGTGATGCGGAACACTGTCCTGATCTACAATAGGTATACAGGCAGAACAAAGGGACAGCGATTGGGACTACAAGAAGCATTGCTATAGCTTAAGTCTTTGAACACCAATTTTTTGAAGTACAACAAGTAGGCCTCACAATCCCCTGATCTACTTTAGGTACATAAATGACTTTTCGGCGTCATGTTAGGACCTCCCCAGACACTGGATGCCTTCCACGTCTGGTGCACCCTAACCTACACTTCACAATAGAAAGGGACGAGGTCGAGAATAATTTCTTGGATACGACAGTCTCTATAGACCCAGTTAACAGACTACTCAACACAAGAGCTTACTACAAGCCGACAAATCTCCATACATACCTTAGGTACAACTCGAGCCACCGGCACCCTCAAGAACTCCCTCCCTTCTCCCTGGGCCTCAGGCTAAAAGAATCAACAGCAACGATGAGGATATTGTTTAATTTTTAAAAATATTTTATATTTATAAATATATATGTATACTTAAATATTGATATAATACCTGTGGGTCCAGGAGGCCATCTGTGTCCCCTCAGATGGTCTCCCTTATCACAGTTTGTCTCTATGGATGTGTGTCTCTGTGTGAGTGTGAGTATCCCTGTGAGTGTCTGGGTGAGTGTGTGTGAGTGTGAGTTCCGCTGTGAGTGTCCGGGTGAGTGTGTGTACGGTTATACTTGTGGGTCCACGAGGGCCATCTGTGTCCCTCAGATGGACTCCCTTATCACAGATTATGGTGTGTGTGGGTGTGAGTGTCCCTGTGAGGGTTCGGGTGAGTGTGTGTGTGTGTGTGTGTGTGTGTGTGAGGGTCCGGTTTTATGTGAGGTTTGGTTCCTGGAGCCCTCCTTTTCTCTTTCCCCCTTTCCCCCTCCCAAATTCCCTCCTTATTCCCACCGTGGGTTCGAATCCCAGGTGATTAGACCTGCCCTAGGTCCATGGATCCAAGGTATCCATCCGTGGGCCCAACGGATTTCACCCCTTCCCCACTTTCAAGGGCCAGGTCAATTCCAGCTATCCAGGGAACCTGTCGAAACAGAGGCAGCTACAGGAGGGGACACACAAATATTTGTGCCCTGCAGTTACACAACCGTTCCGGCAGGCTCGATCGCAGTCTATCCAGATGAGAACACGTTCTCTTCCGACTAGACCACGCTGGAGTCGCTGTATGATCCAAATTTGGTGCCTATTTTATAGTTAGTATTTTTGGTGTATTAATTGATTTGTTTTAATTTTTTAATGACTTAGGTAGAGTGATTTAGGGAGTGGGGGTGGGGGGCATGTGTAGTGGATTTTACGAGATCGTGGTTGGTTAGTATTTATCTAGTTGTGTTCATCTAATTGTGCTTGCGGGGGTTGAGCTCTGCTCTTTCGGCCCGCCTCTAACTGTCAATCAATCAATTATTACTAACTAATAAAAAAAAATCCATACACACAGAAACACACACACCCGGAAAGTTCGTAACAGCTGTCTAACGCCCAGGTACCTATTTACTGCTAGGTAACAGGGCATCAGAATGATAGAAACTCTGCTGATTTCCGTTTGTGTCATCGCCGGGGGATCGAAAGAGCTAGGATTTTGTGTCGAGAGCGACGTCCACTCAGCTATAAAACCCCCTAGTTTATGTATTGGTGTAAAAGATAATTTGGGAGAGTTTAAT
>WNGS01072847.1:6271-25045 GCA_020271785.1 Procambarus virginalis | reverse complement strand
AATGCTAGCATGGATTCAAGATTACCTAAGTCACAGGTATGCCAGAGTAACGTTGCAAGGACAAGTGTCGGATTACCACCTGCATGAGAATGGGACTCCACCAGGAGGAGTCTTCAGTCCTAGTCTTGTTAACATCCTTATGGAGCATTTTCCCTTTACACCTTTTTTACTAAGGTGTGTAAATTGCTTGCGGGCTTGCAAGTTCGAATGCTTTTTCTAGATCAAGGAAGATCACTATAGCTGGACCTGAGTTAACTGTTCCTAGTAATGTTGCTATGCAGTTGGCAGTACCTACTCCTCTAGTGAAGCCAAATACGTGTTTATGAAGGTCTCCAGTCTTCCACAGTAGCCTATTTAAGACCATCCGTTCTGCAGTTTTACTAATGCATGATGTTAATGAAATGGGTCTGTAATTGCCAGGTTCTTTCGGCTTAGGAATCGGTATGATGTCTGCTTTCTTCCAAGAGGTTGGTAGTTTGCCTTGCTGCCAAGATGCATTGATGACGTCCAATATTCCTTGTTCTCCAGCAGGACTTGTATGTGCGATCATTGAGTATGTTATGTTATCAGCACCTGGTGCAGTGTCCTTACCACCTTTTTTGGCTCTGATTAGTTCTTGTGTGGTGAAGGGACAGTCACATTCGTCATTCATGCTCTCATGAATGACTCAACCTCTCTTGTTTTAATTGTTCTTGCTGCCTTCGGACCATTGCAGGAAGCTGATATGAAGCTGTTCTTTCTGCAAATTGGAGAGCAAGTCTCTCAGCCTCCTGCAATGGTTGAATACATGCCTGTGGTCGGGCTGGTCGACCTGATATAGTTTTAATCTGACCCCATATCTTGCCAAGACTACTATGTTCATTTAGAGTTTGACACCACTCAAACCATCTTGCCTCCTTTACTTCTCTAGAAACTCGTCTTGCTTCAGATATCACCGCTCTTAGCAGAGTTCTTCCTTCTGGTGTGGGGTTTCTCTTTAGATGTTTTCTGAAGATGTTGACTCTGTGGTTCTGTTCTTTAACTTCATTACTATAGAACCAATAGTTCTTTCGTTTTGTTTCCTGTGATAATGATTGGAATAGCTTTGTTTGCAGCAGCTGCAATGGCTTCCTGCAGATTGGTCTCGTGTATGTTCAAATCCTCAGTGGCGTGTATGTTGCATACCATTTTTCAAGTTCTTGGTATATATTCCAATTGGCCTTTCTTAAATTCCACCTAGGTTGTGCAGGTGGTGTAGTAGGTCGTTCTATGTTTAGTGTCGTGACAGTAGCATAGTGGTCACTGGTGATCACCGGGTCTACTTCCCACTTCGCCTGATGCTTGAGTGCTGTTGAGATTAATGTAAGATCAAGGGACCCTCCTAGAATGTGAGTGGGTTCCCCAGTGTTGAGAAGTGTAATTTCAGGTACTTCTCGCAGAGCTGCAGCTAAATGGCGCCCATCAGCATTGGCTGGCCCAGTCGCACCTAACTCTCGATGATGAGCATTAAAATCCCCAGCAATAATTACATTTTCCTGCGTGGCCAAGGCAAGCACTGCCTCTGCTTCTAGTTTACGTCTAGGGGGCTTGTAAACGTTGTATATGAGGAGCTCAATATTAGCCATATTCACTGTTACTGCTAATACCTCTACTCCATCCCCACATGAAACTGTCTATTTTCTTGCTAGGTATTGTGTTCCTGACTAGGGTCATTAATCCTCTTTGTCTCCCCTGCTCATACGGTATAACAGTGCTGATATCCAGCTAATCTGAAGGATTTCGTGGCTGGGAAAAAGAGTTTCTTCCAAAACGATTATATCTGCTTTCGTGCTGATTGCAGCCTCCTGAAGTGTGTGGTTTTTATTTCCAAGACCTTGTATGTTCCACTGCAGTATTCGTAATGGCCAGACGACGGTTTCGGTTGGTGTTGCCTGTTCTACCAGAACTCCTCTTCGGGATCGACCTCTATATTCTCCACCTCGCAAGTCGTGTCGCTGCAAATCGGACTGCATTGATTGTTCGTGGTCATCCCCGGCGTTGTTGGAATCTGTGCATAACTGGTCCATCACTTTGTTGTTGGTATTGCTGCATGTCGGACTGCATTGATTGCTCGTGGCTGTTTCTTGTGTTGTCGGAACCTGTGCATCTCTGCTGTTCAATACGTCTTTGTTGGTGTTGTTGCATATCAGACTGCATTGGCTGTTGTTGTCTGTCTCTTGTGTTGTAAGATTCTGTTGATCTTGGGTGGTCACTGCTTCTTGCAGTTGCTTTTGTGAATGTTGATGTTCTGGTGTCTTGACTACCCGACTGTTGTTGGTAGTCTGTATGTCCATGTTGCGTTGTTTGTCCTCTTGTGCTCCGTCTTGTCTCAGACTGTATTTCTTGTGTAACTGTGGTCTGCTGCACGATCTTGTCCATTATCACACAAGTGATTTCTTGAGTCTGTTGCTGTGAGGCGTTCTGCGTCATCTGTAGGCAATTTATAATGGTCTCTGCCATGATCTTCACGATGTTTTTCAGCTGGACCTCGGTAAAACTGTATATCTGTTGTGTTGATTCCGAAAGTAATTGTTTTTTGCTCTTTTGCATTTGCTGTATTTCTGCAGCACTTTTGTGTATTTTCTGATTTGGAATTAATAGATTCGGGAAGTTTTGCTCTGAGTGAGTGTCTGTTGTGGCTGTGTACGAGTGTTCCAGACGGTGTTGGTGTATGTGGTGCTGGTCTGTGTTTATCCTGGCCTGAGCTGTCTGCACTTTTTCTTTCCGTGCAGAGCAGGTTGTGTTCCAGGCATGATGTTTGCCTCCACAATTTGGACATTTGGCTGTTGTGGCCTGGTTTGCCTTGTGCTTGGCAATACAGTCTTTGGTTGGATGTCTCAGGCTGCACACTCTGCATCTCTCCTGTCCAGTGCAGCGTGATTGATGGTGGCCGTATTTCTGACACCTGAAGCAGCGCAGGGGTTCTGGGACGTATGGTCTCTGTCGGTATGTTCCCCAATTTCCAAGACTGAATGTTTCTGGCACATGTCCCATGACGGTCACCAGAACCTGACGTGTCGCTGCCTTGTCCACTTTTGTGCGGCATCGTTCCGCATTCAGGATTTGCATTGTTCTAGTACTGGATCCAGGGGAAAGTCGATTGGGTATCCCAAAAGCACGACTCGTGTGCGTCTTTCTGAAGGGTCCAGCTTTTCCAAGCATACAGGTTTCCCTTGCAGGACTCTTACTTTTTCTAAGTAATTTGCAGTCTGTTGGTCTTGTGGTGTTATTATTTCTCCTTTCAGGTTGCATTGCCGTTACTACTCCATATGCTGTAGGAAAGTGGTCTGTCTGCCTTATCTTGAATTTTGGAAGCTGTGCAGAGGCTGGCGATGTCTGGTGTGAGGCTGATGGTGTCCTCTCCTGTCTCATACTGTTGTCCTGTGGCTGGGCTGTGGAGAGAGGTACAGTGTCTGACACTGGCTGGTGTGAGACTGGTGTCGTCCTCTCCTGTCTCATACTGTCGTCCTGTGGCTGTGTTGTGGAAAGAGAAGCATTGTCTGACACTGGCTGGTGTGTGACTGATGCTGCCCCCTCTAGGTCCATTACGTCTGCTGTCTTGCTGGTAGAAGCAAGTGGTGAAGCCTCGATAGCAGTTTTCTTCGGTGCCTGCTGCACTTCGGTCCACCGTCCCTCCTCGTCTGGAAGCTGACTCCATTTCCTCTTAGCCCACTTGTTATAACTTGATGGGGCTTGGCTTGGGGGAAATAGTCTATTAAGGGATAAGGGTAAGTAGAATACAGAGGTATCAAATATGGGAGAACTAAAAGGCCCGGCCCCCAGGATAAAATATCCACCGTAATAATAATTTGCTACTAAACCCTGTAGCCTAGAGGATGATCGTGCACTCCCACACAGGAAGAAGGATACTCTGTTCTAACTTACTTATTTATTATCCCCTTAACAATCCCCATATACATTCCCACCAATAACAAATATAACAATAACTTTACCACCCGATCTTACGTTAAAAGCCTTGGTCCACATAGACAGGATTCAAGGTTTTACACTGAACACAAGCTAGGGTAAAGCTCTACTAATAAAACACTTGAAGTTAGAGTCAGCTTAGGGTAGGGAGACCACGTGGTTCCACTGAGACCCCCTATAGAATAACTAGTAAGATAAACACTTAAAACACCTACTACACCCTAAGTATACTACTCTACACATAGAACATATGGGTATGCCAGAACATAACAATAAAAATTACATGGATTACTTAACCAGAATAAGACACAGAAATAAAGAACTAAGAGGAAGGAGAGGCACTTCCTTTCACCACAGCCAGCCAGCCAGCAGAGAAGGACGAGGGAGTCTCTCGCCTCCTTCCCAGTCGGCTATGCTGCCGGCAGACTGTTCAACTAATCATACCGGCGCCCAATACAAAGTTTACTCAGGTTTACTTTACAAATGATTAGACAGTATTAGTAAACATAGTTGGTGCCTATTTATAGATCAGGGATCATTTCCGGCCAGCTCCCAAGGGGAGCTGGTCGGCCGAGCGAGGGGAACTGATCGGCTGAGCGGACAGCACACTGGACTTGTGATCCTGTGGTCCCGGGTTCGATTCCGGTCGCCAGCGAGAAACGATGGGCAGAGTTTCTTTCACCCTATGCCCCTGTTACCTAGCAGTAAATAGGTACCTGCGAGTTAAGTCAGCTGTCACGGGCTGCTTCCTGGGGGTGGAGGCCTGGTCAGGGACCGGGCCGCGGGGACACTAAAAAAGCCCCGAAATCAACTTAAGATAACCTCAAGATAGCCTTTCCCATGACGCTCTCCACGTAGTGAGAACCGAATCACTGCCCTACCTAATGCCCGAGACACTCCTAGGCCAGGAGAAATTCATTCCCCTCCAACGGAGGTCGTAGAATGATTCCCCCAGGTGGAATCAGGGATACCCAACACCTAAATGAGCTGTTTGGGCTACCTTTCCCTGTCAGGCTCAGTACACCTAAGGTGCCCCCTTGTGGCGCTGCCCGCAGGGTATCGCCTCGCCCTTCAGGGTAGGACTCTGAAGTGACCTGGTCAGTGATACGGTCCTAATAATAAATAAAAAAAAAAGTGTGGTACGAGAGTTTGGGTCGCCTGCGTACTGGGTTGCGCAGAATACCAGTCAGCTGGGCAGCAGGTAATCAACAAACCAACAAGTGTACAAGTGAGGCTACAGCCTCACTTGTGCACCCAAACACCAGTTTAGGAACCACGAGTGACGACAGAAGACGTCTACTTACACCCGCGTCCAGGACGCGACTCTGATAACATTTTTTTTAAATAAAAAAAAAAATTATACATAACGGCTTGCACGTTGTCACCTTGTGAATAATCTTTACCAACTTTATGAATACTGTCCAGGAATATAAGTCTCACCTGGAATACAAGTGAGCTAATGGAGTATGGTGGTGCCAATAACACTGACGTACCGTGCCTGCAGGAACCATACATTGTAAATACAAAACTACCCAACTGCCAGGTTGTTTAGCTTTTTCAAATGCTGGTTCACATGACGTCAGCATCAACACGTTAAAAGTAACCTTGTATGTAAACAAGTTAAACCTTCGAGTGTAATGACTTATTACCAGCAGTTTCAGATTACTTATTTTTATTTTTTTAAGCTGTCAACGTAATACAAAATGTCAAGTGGAGGCTTCTCTTCCGAAAATCATCAGTATCTCCAACACTACTGTCATGGGCGAATGCTGCTTACACTAGCTTGGTTGACGCCCTAAACAAAGAAACAGTAATATTTGTGGAACAACATGTCCGTATTTAACTACCAACGTTTCGGGGCGGCAAACTATGTTATTGGCCACTGTCGTCGACAATGCTGTCAACTGATCAATGGTACATGAAGTTGCGAGTGATCATTTTTCCAAAATACCCAAAACAGCAGGCAAGGGAAAAGTGCTTATCTAATGCCTTGAGCCCATCCATGACCGTTTCAAACTACATAGTACAAACAAACCAGCAGATTCCCTCAGCATACCTCATAATGTCAGCCGTGAGTTAGAGCTCAAGACACTATACCCAGCACGAGGAGCGCTTTGCAAGGTACCGATCATGCAACATCCCCCCTCCACCCCCACCCCCATCCCAAACCTGGACCGGTATCAAGACCATTTCGTATCCTAACTTCCTTACCACTCACCTTGCAGTCACGATATTTTCCAATATAAATTTTAACCTCAACATTAAAATTCTCTGTTGTGAAACAGGTCCAGATAACTAACCCCCTTTGAGGGGAGAGGAGAAACACTCAGGAGAGGCGAGGTCAGGTCCTCGGGAAAGGATGACATCACAGTACTACGAGTATTAGCTTCAGCTGCCAAGTGATCCTCTAAATAGAGCTTAAAGTATGAGGCAAGGCGTCTTACCGGAACACCCAAACCAAATGCACAAATTAAGAATCTGGAGACTCGCCTGCGCTGCCGTGCGGTGCGGACGTGTCAGCTGACCGCTACTGTTGTTTTGGGGTGTGCCGCCAGTTGTTGCTCAGCGCTGTCTGGAGGTGGTGGTGTGGTGCGAGGCGTCAGCTGACCCGGGCGGGGGTCAGCAATATGGCGGCGGCTGGAGGGGGTCGCCTCCGCCGGTTAAATACCGCCCGATTGGATTTCTCCTGCCCTGTAGACTGGGACGGTGTGGCGTCCGCGCTTTTGGACGTTCTGGGAGTGGACGTCCATGAACTAGTTGGGTTGGAGAGGTTCTCTCCCACTCGTGTAGCAGTAACTTTCGCCTCTGCAAGTGGCTATGAGAAATTGGTGGCGCGTTGGTGTGAACAGCCGACTTCCGTTCCTAAGGCGGCTTGCTCAGTGACGGTATCGGATCCATGGGGGCCTCAGACATATGTCAGTGTGCACGGTGTGCCTGTGACGCTTCCGGTGGAGGACCTTACTGCTGTTTTCACGCGGTTTGGGGCTGTACAGCGGCACAGGTTCAATGTGTTCAGTGCTGGGCGACTGCAGGGCCTCCGCCTGGGATCTAGGACGCTGCAGATGCGACTGACGGGGCCTATACCGTCAAAGGTGCTGTGCTGTGGGTTACCTCCGCGTTTTTTACCCTGGTCAAGCCCGCACGTGCTTCCGTTGCGGGGAGGAGGGGCATGACGCAGCCCGATGTGACTCTCCTCGTTTGCGGACCACTTCGGTCTTCAGTGCAGGGGATTTCCCTCCCCTCCATCGCCCAGTGGCCGCCCTGGCAGGTCCTGGGAGTGCGGGTGCGCCTCGTGTGGCTCCGGCGGATGTGGTGCCCGAGAGTGTGGTACCTGGTGGGATGCCTCCAGCAGTTGTGCCGGTTTGTGTGCCTGAGGAACTTCTGCATGATGGGGCCCCTGCGAATATTGTGCCTGGTGGCGCACCCATGTCTGGCGGGCCTGGTGGTGTTCCTGCGAATCCTGTGTCTGGTGGTGGGCCTTCAGCGGTGGTGCCTGTTAGTGAGCCTGAGTCGGCTGTGGCTCCTATGTTGTCTGCGCCTGTGATGTTCCCTGTGCCAGCTGTGGTGGGCTGCGTGGATGCTTCTGCTTCTGGTCTTCTCCAGGCTGTGGAGGTGGAGGTGCACACTCTTCCCTGTGGCGCGTTAGGAGATGAGCGTGGCGTTGGCAGTGACTTATCGGTGTCTTCTGGTGTGGGCGCTGAGCGTCGAGCGGGTGCCGCCTGTCTCGTCGATGTGGCGAATGTTCCTGTGGAGTGCTGTGTTGGCCCGGTTCCTGCTCCCCTTGCCTGTGTGCTTCCTGGGGAAAGTTTGGCCTTCGTTGCACCTCGCCGGAAGCGTGATGCGGACGGGCGTTCCAGCAGTGGGGAACCCCCTGGTAAAAGGGTTGAGGCTGCGCGGAGCTGTGCCCTGGAACCCCCCCCCCCCACCACCTCCCCCTAATTCCCCTGAGTCCGAAATGGATTCCGGGTGCGATGCGGTTCCGGATGGCGGCGAAGTACTCTCCTCGAGGGTGGATGGCGCGGGTTCGTGGTCTCTGATGGAGGGGTCTCGTAGTGCCTCGCCATATGTTGTCGGCACTTTGCGACTTAGGCGGGATCAGTCATCCGGCGTCCAGGGGATCTCACCGGTGGACGAACTCCAGCGGATTGGCCCTCGAGTGGCTGACGCCGTCTCTGCTGGGAGTGGCTCTGTGCCTACCGGGGTGTCTGCAGGTGCTGTGGGTACTTGATTGTTCTCAATGGCGCCTGCTATTGTTTGCGCCTCTCTGAATGTTCGTGGATTGAATGCTTTGGCGGTTCAATTGGGACTTTTGGATGTGCTTCGGGAGCAGCGTGTAGATGTGGCTCTTATCCAAGAGCACAATGTTAAGGATGTGTCTGTATTGCAGGTTCTGTGTGCCGAGTTTGTTGTTATTTTGAACCCGCCAAGGTCATCCTTTGGGGGGACGCTGATGTTATTTTCGCGGAGGGCGTCTTTTTCCGTGCTTCACACGGAAATGGACGAAGACGGGCGGGTGTTGTTTGTTCGGGCGGGGTTTTTAGGGGTTGAGATTCCATTCCTGACGGTGTACGCCCCTTCTGGAGTGGTGCATCATCAGGACCGGGAGTTGTTTTTTCGGGAAGGGCTTTTACCGTACCTGCGGCATGATACGAGGGATTTAATTTTGGGGGCGATTTTAACTGTGTTACATGTGTACGGGATTGCTCTAGTCAGCACCCTCGGCATGTGTCGGCCGCATTGATTGAAGTTTTGCGTGCGTGTGGGCTTCGGGATGCAGCTGTGTTGTGTGGAGGTGCGTTGGATTATACCTTCGCTGCGCGCGGGGCGAGCTCTCGTTTGGATCGGTTTTATGTCTGGTGGGGAGTGTTCGGTCTTTGCTTTTCGGACGGTCCCGGTAGCCTTTTCGGATCATTGTTTGGTGGTTGTCCGGGTGGGTGTCCGGAGTCAGGTGCGGGTGGGGCCTGGGTGGTGGAAACTAAATTGTAGGTTGTTGCGGTGTCCGCGCATTTGTGCGCAGTTTCGGGCCTGGTGGGTCGGTATCGTTGCTCGGAGAAATGATTTCTCTTCGTTGTTTGTTTGGTGGGAATGGTGTAAGGTGGAGTGTCAGAGATTTTTTAAGGTTGTTGCGAAGAGGGAGGCTGCTGGGAGGTTTGGTCTCTTGCGGATGTTTCAGGCGCGTTTGTCGGTTTTGTATGAACGTTTAAATGTTGGGATTGACTGTTTCAGAGAAATTGCTGAGTGTAAGGAGCGTATTTGTGATTTGCGTGCGGTGTTGGCTGACGGGGTTCGGGTGCGTGCGCGTGTGGCTGAACGGGTGGATGGGGAGAGGATCTCCCCCTTTCTTTTGGAGAGGGAGAAGGCTGTTCGGAGTTCCGTTCTTTTGCAGGGTCTACGGCGTTCCGATGGCACTGTGCTTTCTAGCACCTCTGGTGTTTTGCGATACGCGAAGCAGGAGTTGGAGACTCTTTATGGTGAGGTGAGTGTGGATGGTGGGATTGCGGCCTCCTTTTTGGATGCGTGCTCTCCCGGTTTGTCGACGTCGGAGTGTGCTGCGTTGGTGCAGGATGTCTCCATGCTGGAGATCCGGGAGGTGGTTTGGTCGTTTAAGTCCGGAAAGTGCCGGGTGCGGATGGCCTGCCCATTGAATTTTACCGCACTTTTTGGGATGTGTTGGGGTGGTGGTCTTGGAGGTGGTGCGTGAGGGTTTGCGTTTGGGCTCTACCGGACTCTTTTTGTGACGGGATCGTGCGGCTGCTTCCGAAACAGGGCGACTTGAGTTTATTTGCGAATTGGAGGCCGATTACATTATTGAATGTTGATTACAAGATTCTTTCCAAGGTCTTGGCGCGTCGCTGTCGGGGAGTCGTTGCGTCAGTGGTCTCGGTTGAGCAATTTTGCGGTGTGCCTGGCCGTGCCCTGACGCATTGCAATGGTTTATTTCGGGACGTGCTTCTTTATGCGTCCGAATTTCGGCTTTCGGCGGCTATGATCTGCTTGGACTGGTCCAAGGCTTTCGACCGGGTGTCGTTGGCGTTTGTCTTTCGTGCTATGGAAAAACTTGGGTTCCCGGAGGTGTTTATTGGGTGGGTCCGTTTGTTATATGTCCGGAGTCGCAGTCGTGTGTGTGTGAATGGGTTTTTCAGTTCGTTTTTCGGGATTTGTCGTTCGGTTCGTCAGGGGTGTCCGATGTCAATGTTGCTCTATGTAATTTTTCAGGAACCCCTCTTCAGGGCAGTGAAAACGTGCCCCTTGATTGTGCCTCCTTGCCTGCCGTCCGGATTTCGGCTTCCCATTTGCGGATATGCTGATGACACGGTGCTTTTTGTTGCTTCGGAGGGTTCGGTGTTAGCTGTGCAGGATGTTCTTCTCCGTTTTGAGTCGGCCACGGGGGCTGTGCTCAATCGCGCAAAGTCGGGGTTAATGGGGATCGGTGCGTGGACCTCTCGCCTGGTGTGGGAGAGGTCGTGGTTTCCGGGTCTCCTCGCTGCGCGTACTCGGGGTTACTTGGTTTGCCTCCTATGACAGGTCTTTGGCCTGGAATTGGGATGTTGTTTCCCGTTCGGTTGGGGTTGCGGTTGGCCTTCTGTCGCGTCGTCCTCTGACCATTTATCAGCGCGCCTTGCTGGTTACGTGCAAGGTGTTGTCAAGGGTCTGGTTTCTGGCTCGGTGTTTTCCTTTGGATCGTCGTAAAGCCTTGCTTCTGGAGCGCGTCGTTTTCAAGTATGTGTGGTGTGGACGGTACCAACCGGTGCGTCGTTCGACGTTGGTGTTCGGGGTGCGTGAGGGGGGTGTTGGCATTCCTGACGTTTTCACGAAGGCCCGGCCCTTTTCTGGGTCTCGTATCAGGGGCTGGTGCTCGGCGGTGGTTTGAATACGCTGGGTGTGTTTTTCTGTTCGATTCGGTTTAGTTATTTAGTTGATTTGGGGGTTTCTCAGGAGGTGGCTTTATCTACCCCCCTGTTTTTTTCTTGGGCGGTAGAGATTCTTCGAGAACTCTGCCGTTTTCCTGGTTTTCTGTCGTTTTCTTGTAAGGCTGTGTATGAGGTGTTGTTGCCCCGGGTGAGGCCGCGGGTGGAGGGGTTGTTCCCTGTTGGGATTGGGGTGCTATCTGGTCTTCTTTAGGGGCGAGGTTTTTAGCGCCCCAGCAGCGTGAATTGTTGTTCCGGTGTTTGCATCTGTCGCTGGCGACGAATGAGCGGTTGTGTATGTTGGGTCTGCGTGCCTCAGAGGCGTGTGTGCATTGTGGGTTATGTGAGTCGCAGGTGCATGTGTTTTATTTTTGTGGCCGGTTGCGGGGTTGGTGTGACTGGTTTCGGGATGTCCTGGAGGGGTTCTGTGGTCCTGGTTGTCGAGGTGATGTTTTGCAATTTTGTTTTTGCACTTTCCGGTTTATTCGCGGCGTGTGCGTAATACTTATGTGTTTTGGTTGCGGATTATGTGTTTTGTGTGTGGGTCGGGAGGCGCGAGGGTTTGGGGTTACGCGCGTTTTGGGGTTTTGCGGGGTCGCATGCGATTCACTTGGTGGTGGTTACAGCGGGCTTTTCCAGTGGAATTTGGTGGTGGTTTACGGTTGCCTATGTCCGTGGGGTTGCCTTCCGGTAGTGCGGTTTGGGTTTTTCGCTGCTGTCCCCTGTTGGGTGTCCTTGGCGGGGGTTGTGCATGGTTGTGTTTTTCCCGTGGTTTTGCGGGTGTGCTGCTCCTGTGTATGTGTGGTGTGGGTGTCTCTGTGCCTCCCAGTGCGTGATTTGTCGGTGTGTGGGGGTTTGGTCCATGCGTGGGCCGGGGTGGTTTTGTTTTTTGTTTTATACTGTGCTGTAAATTATGTACTCTTTATTTGGAGGCCGTAAATTGTTTTGGCCTGTACACTGTCTGTGTGATGTGTATTTTGTGGGTATGGCGTGGGTGGATGTGAGTGTGGTGAGTCATGTATTTTACCGTTTATGTGATTTCTTGTTGTTGGGTGTGTGGTTCTTGTATGAATTTGTTTCTATGGGTGTGGTTGGCGTGTTTTGTGTGTGCGGCTTACCTTGTCTGTGGCCGTGTCCGTTTGTTGTTTGGTTGGGTGTAGTTTGAATGGTATTACTCCCCTATGTGGTTTANCCTCCCCGCGGGTAAGAAGGCTTCCTTTCTTCATTGCCCCCCAATGACCATCGCTCCATCCCCCCCCTCCCGTTTCGGTGGTCGCACCCCCTATTCCCACTATGGAGGTTCCTTTGGCCCCTGCTTCCTCTCACTTGCTGCCCTTGCTGAGGTGCACTCGCCGGTTTTCAACCCCTCCTACTGCTGCTGCTGTCCTTGACCTTCGGTTGTCTCCTCCTCCCCCTCCTCTGGACCCTGCTCGTCCGCCTCTGGTCTGTCCTCTCGCTCCCTTCCCTCCATTAGTTTACCCATGCTCCCTAACCCTGACTTCGCTGATCCTGATCCTGCGCTTCTTTGACGTGCTGTGTTCCTTTTTTACCTTTGTTTCTTCCTTGTTATCTGTTGCTGTCCTCTCTTTGTCGATGTCTATTCTTCAATGGAATATTCGTGGATATTATGCCAATTTCCATGAACTCCAGCTTCTGATTTCACAGTTTTCGTCCCTTTGTGTCTGCTCCAGAAGCCGATGCTTGGTGCTTGTCCTGGTCGCTTCCGTGACTATTCCTTTCTATTCCCCCCCCCCCCCATATGGACTGGGGCCCATAACTCTTCTGCTCTCTTGATTCTTTCTGATATTCCTTCGTCCCCCTACTTTTTCTGTCGCCTCTCCAGTGTTCTGTTGCATGTGTCTTTGTGAGTAAATAGTCCACGGTTTGTTCCATTTATCTCCAACCCCCCCCCCCCAAAGTGTCTTGCCTTCTCATCCCTATCTTAAACACCACCTGGACTCCTTGCCAAGCCTGTGCTACTGCTAGGAGATTTCATTGTCAACATACCCTCTGGGTGATGTTCTGACAAACACCCGGAGTCGCCTTCTCGAACCATTCATCCTTTCTTCTGTCTTCTGAATTCTGGTGAGCCCACTCATTTGGACTGCCTTGCACAATTTCCTGTATCTTTTTCTCTGCTCGTCATCTCTTTACTTTGATTTCTCGTGGCAGGTTCTTGATAACCTCCACGGCAGTGACCATTTCCCCATCCTTGTTATCATTTTTTCCTTTCACCCTGTATGGGTGAAAAAACAGACTGAATTCTGTCTGAGAAAGAAAGAAAATGGAGGATTACAACAAACCCAGAGAGATAATAAGCACAGTGTGCTGTATGGTTTACTCCATAGAAAACATTGGGCGGAGGGTCCGCATCAGGGGACACCAATGCTATAAAACTGACGATAACGTTCTTTGCTATAATTTCAACCGGCGCCTCAATGCCACGCAGTACAATCACAGAACTGCAATAGCCAACGTTCGCTCTCAAGGTTACCAGATTTAACCAACCTCCACCACGTCAACTACACCTGTACAAGACGATTATCAGACCAGCATTGGAGTACCCATGCACGTCCTTACGTTTGACCAACAAAACCAACATGAAAATTCAAAGTGCAAAACAGGGCCCTCTGATTCGCTGGAAATGTATCATTAAGGACAGGATACATACAGAACTTCACAACACGCTCAAGTTCAGCCCCATGAATGCTCAACTTAACCACCTATCCAGGAAACAACTGTTCAGGGTGCAAGAACTCTACATACCACACCCAGAAGACCCATTAATAGTAGAGCACTAAAAGTGACTTTGTAATACAAGGACCTCCTCAAGGACCTTTGTACTACAAGGAGGTCGTCTCACCCCTCCAACAAAGTCCTGCATCACAATCACCGCCCACACTACCAGAGGCCGTGCATCCTGGAGGATTTACCCAAGGATCCTGAAAATTAGATCCTCCCAATGTTCTTAAAATAAAAAATAAAAACGGCAGGCTAGCAACCATGCAGTAATGGCGATACTTTTGAGAGAGTCCTTGGTGCAGCCTACCTCCACCAGCCTTCTATGTACCAACCACTTCCGGCCTTAGCAACCAGCCTCCACCAGCCACTCTGGCCAGTCTAGCAGCCATACCAACACATCACTAACAGACAACATTCACTGCTACACTTACATCAATGCCAAAGTGCATAAGCCACTACACTTTCCATCCCACTCATACTTCACACTCATCCTTTTTCACGAATTTCCATATTTGTCCCTTATCCTCTTCCAACCCCATCCTTACCAAATCCTTTGGTCCAGAAGTCCAACAAACAAAAATTGTTAATACATTAGTTTTAGCATATTAATCAATAATACTTTTGAACAATGATTAATCTGAATTCTTGAAAACAGAAGCAACCTGGCCTTATGAATGGAAACCTTCCAACGATAAATTTTTTCACCCTCTCCACAAACAACCGCCTCAGTGCTCAAAATACCCCCTGTGGTTTGTTTAAAAAAATTAAGATGCGTGTCAAACAATTAGCAAATGCACTCTGGCTAATTCCAAATAATACCCGAGAGTTATGATTGTATATACATTAGAAAAAATATTCAGCCTATTTCTATAGGTAAAGCTAATAATATTGACCCAAAAATTTCACTTTTATGTAAATGAGTGTGGCGAGGATCACGGCGGTGGCAGAGGGGAGTTCTGCTGGCTGCAGTTTGGTTCTTGATAGTCTGGTGAATGGACTTTTGCTTCATCTTCAGGTGTGAGGAGTCTAGGTCTTGTCCACCGTCAACCCCCCCCCCCTATTGCAAGTGATAAGCAGCTGATGCAACACGAGGGTCTCCAGTATGTACGACGGTGCAACAGTTGTTTATGGCGAGTAATGAAAGCCTTTGGTAAGGCATTAGGCTTCTATGCGTATTGCAGGTGTGAGTCTCTAGGTCTTGTCCACTGTCAACCTCCCGCTTTTGCAAGTGATAATGCAGCTGCAGTTTTTTTTCAGGGATATTCCTGCACGGCCCTAAGCCTCTGGCTGGCCCACTAAGTGTTGCTTGTTTGTTTTACTTGGCAGAGTACGAGTATTTTTACTCGTATAGTCGCTTTAGAAAGATTTTGCCATGTGTTTAACACTTCTTCTGCTCTGTTGAATCTAAGTTGAAATCTTAATGGGTTTGTAACTGCGCACTGTGTTAGATATGTTCCAGTGGTCTGTCGGGCATTTCTCCACAGTGTTGACATTTCCTATCATCTTCCGGAACCTGTAAGCCTATTTCCCATGCACATGGGTATCCAAGCCTGATGCGATGTAAGTGCACTTCTGTTGCTCTACTGCTCCCTTTCATAAACTAAGTGGTTCATAGTTGGTGAATTCTTGTACCAACCCACAGATCCTGATGTTGCAACTGCTGTGTTGTGGTCACTGTACATCTTTTGCATTGCTCTGTTTCTAATTACTTTCTTAATCTGTGATAGACTCTGTGGTATGTAAATGTCTACATTTCTTCTCTTAGTTGCAAGTTTTGCAGCTTCGTCTGCAATGTCATTTCCTATTATTCCCACAAGACTTGGCATCCATTTGATAAGTACCCGTCGGCCTTGTCGTTTGAGTGTTTGCATTAAGATATGACATTTGTGATCAGATGTATGTTATCACACGGTTCTTGTTGCAAGGTTTCAATGGCGGTTCTCGAATCTGTATGTATGATACATGTCGGTGTTGAGCAAGAGCATGTTCCAAACCTTTTGAATGGCTAGCATCTCTGTAAATCGAACACCCATTTGAGACCCTCCAACTATTTACAGTGTTTCCTGCTTTAACTGCAGCTCCAGTTTCTTGTCCCTGCTGGTCTACTGATACATCTGTGAAGTAGTGAAGCTGTTATGATTCGCAATGCATCGTTTTGAATAACCTCAACGTTTGCCCCTGACCAGGAGAAAGAGTGAGTAAGGCAGGCGCTGCATAATCAACTAGGGAACGAACGGTATGTATGTAAACATTCTTAACACTTTGTGTCCCGCTCCTAGACGAGGCCCTGTGATTGCTCTCATTATATTCAGTCGTGATTTGCTTTCTCCTTTAGATATTGAATTTGCTTCTTGAAAGTCATTTTCAAATCTATCCACACCGAGATATTGATATTGTGTACCTACTGAAGTTTAATGTCTTGAATGCTAGGTGCCTGTCCGGAGTGTTGCCGCCTAGTCTCATTGCCTTAGACTTCTGTGCAGATATTTTTAGCCCTAAAATGCTGCATTCTGATGTTACTTTATCTAATGCACCTTGTGCTTTATTTGAAGTGAAGGACCTGTAATGACTAATGCTATATCATCAGCATAGCTTAGCAATTTAACCTTCTGTAAATGTCATGGTAACAAGTTTTCCATAAGGATGTTTAAAAGACTAGGACTGAAGACTCCTCCTTGTGGAGTCCCATTCTCATGCAGGTGGTAATCCGACACTTGTCCTTGCAACTTTACTCTGGCATACCTGTGACTTAGGTAATCTTGAATCCATGCTAGCATTTTTCCCTTTACACCTTTTTTAGCTAAGGTGTGTAAAATTGCTTGCGGGCTTGCAAGTTCGAATGCTTTTCTAGATCAAGGAAGATCACTATAGCTGGACCTGAGTTAACTGTTCCTAGTAATGTTGCTATGCAGTTGGCAGTACCTACTCCTCTAGTGAAGCCAAATATTGTTTATGAAGGTCTCCAGTCTTCCACAGTAGCCTATTTAGACCATCCGTTCTGCAGTTTTACTAATGCATGATGTTAATGAAATGGGTCTGTAATTGCCAGTTCTTTCGGCTTGGGAATCGGTATGATGTCTGCTTTCTTCCAAGAGGTTGGTAGTTTGCCTTGCTGCCAAGATGCATTGATGACGTCCAATATCCTTGTTCTCCAGCAGGACCTGCATGTGCGATCATTGAGTATGTATGTTATCAGCACCTGGTGCAGTGTCCTTACCACCTTTTTTGGCTCTGATTAGTTCTTGTTTGGTGAAGGGACAGTCACATTCGTCATTTATGCTCTCATGAATGACTCACCTCTCTGTGTTTTATTGTCTTGCTGCCTTCGGACCATTGCAGGAAGCTGATATGAAGCTGTTCTTTCTGCAAATTGGAGAGCAAGTCTCTCAGCCTCCTGCAATGGTTGAATACATGCCTGTGGTCGGCTGGTCGACCTGATATAGTTTTAATCTGACCCCATATCTTGCCAAGACTACTATGTTCATTTAGAGTTTGACACCACTCAAACCATCTTGCCTCCTTTACTTCTCTAGAAACTCGTCTTGCTTCAGATATCACCGCTCTTAGCAGAGTTCTTCCTTCTGGTGTGGGGTCTCTCAGATGTTTTCTGAAGATGTTGACTCTGTGGTTCTGTTCTTTAACTTCATTACTATAGAACCAATAGTTCTTTCGTTTTGTGTTTCCTGTGATAATGATTGGAATAGCTTTGTTTGCAGCAGCTGCAATGGCTTCCTGCAGATTGGTCTCGTGTATGTTCAAATCCTCAGTGGCGTGTATGTTGCATACCATTTTTCAAGTTTCTTGGTATATATTCCAATTGGCCTTTCTTAAATTCCACCTAGGTTGTGCAGGTGGTGTAGGAGGTCGTTCTATGTTTAGTGTCGTGACAGTAGCATAGTGGTCACTGGTGATCACCGGTCTACTTCCCACTTCGCCTGATGCTTGAGTGCTGTTGAGATTAATGTAAGATCAAGGGACCCTCCTAGAATGTGAGTGGGTTCCCCAGTGTTGAGAAGTGTAATTTCAGGTACTTCTCGCAGAGCTGCAGCTAAATGGCGCCCATCAGCATTGGCTGGCCCAGTCGCACCTAACTCTCGATGATGAGCATTAAATCCCCAGCAATAATTACATTTTCCTGCGTGGCCAAGGCAAGCACTGCCTCTGCTTCTAGTTTACGTCTAGGGGGCTTGTAAACGTTGTATATGAGGAGCTCAATATTAGCCATATTCACTGTTACTGCTAATACCTCTACTCCATCCCCACATGAAACTGGTCTATTTTCTTGCTAGGTATTGTGTTCCTGACTAGGGTCATTAATCCTCTTCGTCTCCCGCTCATCATACGGTAATGCTGATATCCAGCTATCTGAAGGCTTTCGTGGCTGGGAAAAAAGTTTCTTCCAAACGATTATATCTGCTTTCGTGCTGATTGCTGCCTCCTGAAGTGTGTGGTTTTTATTTCCAAGACCTTGTATGTTCCACTGCAGTATTCGCAATAGCCAGACGACTGTTTCGGTTGGTGTTGCCTGTTCTACCAGAACTCTTCTTCGGGATCGACCTCTATATTCTCCACCTCGCAAGTCGTGTCGCTGCAAATCGGACTGCATTGATTGTTCGTGGTCATCCCCGGCGTTGTTGGAATCTGTGCATAACTGGTCCATCACTTTGTTGTTGGCATTGCTGCATGTCAGACTGCATCGATTGCTCGTGGCTGTTTCTTGTGTTGTCGGAACCTGTGCATCTCTGCTGTTCAATACGTCTTTGTTTGTGTTGTTGCATATCACTGCATTGGCTGTTGATGTCAGTCTCTTGTGTTGTAAGATTCTGTTGATCTTGGGTGGTCACTGCTTCTTGCAGTTGCTTTTGTGAATGTTGATGTTCGTTCTTGACTACCCGACTGTTGTTGGTATCTGTATGTCCATTTGCGTTGTTTTGTCCTCTTGTGCTCCGTCTTGTCTCAGACTGTATTGTCTGTGTAACTGTGGTCTGCTGCACGATCTTGTCCATTATCACACAAGTGATTTCTTGAGTCTGTTGCTGTGAGGCGTTCTGCGTCATCTGTAGCATTTAGAATTGCTCTGCCATGATCTTCACGATGTTTTTCAGCTGGACCTCGGTAAAACTGTATATCGGTTGTGTTGATTCCGAAAGTAATTGTTTTTTGCTCTTTTGCATTTGCT
>WNGS01072845.1:0-22092 GCA_020271785.1 Procambarus virginalis | reverse complement strand
AAAACCCCCCTGCAGTTTTAAAATATATCAGAAACATCCCAAATTCGACCCTTGAGCCGTATTTTGGAGCCAAATTCTGGCTCTCAGCACGTATTCGCAGTTTGAAATTACGATTTTTTATACCGAAAATATGCCAATTACTGAGAGCGGCGATGGGTCACATTTTACCCAAACCCCCCTGCATTTTTCAAAATTTCCGAAACATCCCAAATTCGACCCTTGAGCCATATTTTGGAGACAAATTCTGGTTCTCTGCATGTATTCGCAGTTTGAAATTACGAATTTTATGCCGAAAATATGCAAATTACTGAAAGCAGCGAGGGATCGCATTTTGCCCAAACCCTCCCTGTAGTTTTCAAAATATTCCAAACAACCTAAGTTCGACGCTTGATCCATATTTTGGATACATATTCTGGCTCTCAGCACGTATTCGCAGTTTGAAATTACGAATTTATATACCGAAAATATGCCAATTACATAGAGCGGCGATGGGTCACATTTTGCCCAAACCCTCCCTGCAGTTTTTAAAATATCCCAAACATCTCAAATTCGACGCTTGAGCCATATTTTGGAGCCAAATTCTGGCTCTCGGCACGTATTCGCAGTTTGAAATTACGAATTTTTATACCGAAAATATGCCATATACTGAGAGCAGCGATGGGTTACATTTTGCCCAAGCCCCCAATCGCAGTTTTCAAAATATCCCAAACGTCCCAAATTCGACCCTTGAGCCATATTTAGGAGTCAAATTCTGGCTCTCTGCACGTATTCGCAGTTTGAAATTACGACATTTAATAACGAAAATATGCCAATTACTGATAGCGGCGATGGATCACATTTTTCCCAAACCCTCCCTGCAGTTTTCAAAATATCCCAAACTTCCCAAATTCGTCGCTTCAGCAACATTTTGGAGCCAAATTCTGGCTCTCTGCGCGTATTCGCAGTTTGAAATAACGAATTTTATACCGAAAATATACCAATTACTGAGAGCGGCGATGGGTCACATTTTGCCCATACCGTCCCTGAAGTTTTCAAAATATCCAAACCATCCCAAATTCGAAGCTTGAGCCATATTTGGGAGCCAAATTCTGGCTCTCTGCACATATTCGCAGTTTGAAATTACGACTTATTTACGATTACGAAGCATAAAATTCGTAAGGAAACAGAGAGTTAGTATAAATGGAGTCAAGGAAACAGAGAGTTAGTATAAATGGAGTCAAGTCAGAGTGGGAAAATGTTGTAAGTGGAGTGCCTCAAGGCTCTGTCCTGGGACCTCTGTTGTTCATAATATATATAAATGATTTAGATTCAGGTTTGAGTAGCAACATTTGCAAATTTGCCGATGATACGAAAATCGGTAGGGAAATTAATTCGGAGGAGGACTCACTATCACTTCAAGTTGATCTAGATAGGGTTTTGAAATGGTCAAAGGACTGGCAGATGCAGTTTAATGCTGATAAATGTAAAGTTCTGAGGCTAGGTAATGATGATAGAGTTACAAGATACGAGCTAGATGGTGTTGAGATTGCGAAGTCGGATTGCGAAAGGGATCTGGGAGTTATAATTAGTAAGAATTTAAAACAAAAGGATCAATGCATAAATGTTCGTAATAAGGCAAATAGGACACTCGGATTTATTAATCGCAGCGTAAGTAACAAGACACCTGGTGTGGTTCTCAAGCTATATCTTGCTCTGGTTAGGCCCCATTTAGATTATGCAGTTCAGTTTTGGTCGCCATATTATAGAATGGATATAAATTCACTTGAACGTGTCCAGCGTAGGATGACTAAGTTAATTCCCCAAATTAGAAATCTTTCATATGAAGAAAGATTAACAAAGCTTAATTTGCATTCACTGGAAAGGCGAAGAGTTAGGGGTGACATGATAGAGGTTTACAAGTGGATGAATGGACATAACAAAGGGGTTAATAGGGTATTGAAAGTATCAACACAGGACAGAACGCGAAACAATGGGTATAAATTGGATAAGTTTAGATTTAGGAAAGACTTGGGTAAATACTGGTTCAGTAACAGGGTTGTTGATTTGTGGAACCAATTGCCGCGTAACATTGTGGAGGTGGGGTCCCTCGATTGTTTCAAGCATGGGTTGGACAAGTATATGAGTGGGATTGGGTGGTTATAAATAGGAGCTGCCTCGTATGGGCCAATAGGCCTTCTGCAGATGCCTTTGTTCTTATGTTCTTATGACTTTTTATACCGAAAATATGCCAATTACTGAGAGCGACAATGGGTCACATTTTGCCCAAACCACCCTGCAGTTTTAAAATATATCACAAACATCCCAAATTCGACCCTTGAGCCATGTTTTGGAGCCAAATTCTGGCTCTCTGCACGTATTCGCTGTTTGAAATTACGAAACTTTATACCGAAAATATGCCAATTACTGAAAGCGGCGTTGGATCACATTTAGCCCAAACCCTCCCTGCAGTTTTCAAAATATTCCAAACAACCTAAGTTCGAAGCTTGATCCATAATTTGGAGCCAAATTCTGGCTCTCGGGTCGTATTCGCAGTTTGAAATTACGAATATTTATATAAAAAATATGACAATTACTGAGAGAGGCGATGGGTCAAATTTTGCCCAAACCCTCCCTGCAGTTTTTAAAATATCCCAAACATCCAAAATTCAACGCTTGAGCCATATTTTGGTGCCAAATTCTGGCTCTCTGCACGTATTCGCAGGTACGATTGGTTGATTGAATATATGTAGTGAATTCGTTCACTACTTGCGAGAGCGGGGGCTTATATCCGCCGTTTACCCGTTGGAGCTTTCTCTGTGCCGAACATTGCCGGAGACTGGAGGAGGTCTAACGGGTAAACGGCGGGAGTAAGCCCCTTCTCTCGCATGTAGTGAACGAATTCACTACATATACGATATATATGATGCAAACTCGTATTTAATAGCAAATGCACATTAAATACATTATTTTCAATCAACCATTTGTATCTCGGTAAAGTAGCGAGTAGGACATTGATTAGGCGACAAACCTTGTTTTTATTGCATATTTCGACGTTTCAGCCGAATTAGAGCTGTTTTAGCTCAAATCAGACATGTTGCCGTTGCCTCCTCCGCATCAGCTCTAATGCGGCTGAAACGTCGAAATATGCAATAAAAACAGGGTTTCTTTTCTAATCAATATCTTAGTCGCTATTGTAACGAGGTACGAATGGTTGATTGAAAATAATGTATTTATTGTGAATTTGCAATTAATTACGCGTATTCGTCAGATTTGTCGCATATGTAATGAATTAATAACAATAAACTGGCAATCCTTAAAAACGTGGGAAATACGACGAGATTGTCCATTATTCGTTCAAATCACACAAATCAATGTGTTTTCATTAGAATTAACTAAAATGTTCCAGATTTTCCGTGTATGTTACAGAAAGAAGATGTACTGCAAAAACAGCTATAATGCGGCTGAAACGTCGAAATATGCAATAAAATCACGGTTTCTCTCCTTGAATACGGATTGTCAGTTTATTGTTATTATTTCATTACATATGCGACAAATCTGATGTATACTTTAATTGATTGCAAATTCACATTAAATACATTATTTCAATCAACCATTCGTACCTCGTTAAATTAGCGAGTAAGATATTGATTAGAAGAGAAACCCTGTTTTTATTGCATATTTCGACGTTTCAGCCACATTAGAGCTGTTTTAGCTCTAATCAGACAAGTTGCCGTTGCCTCCTCCGCATCAGCTCTAATGCGGCTGAAACGTCGAAATATGCAATAAAAACAAGGTTTCTCTCCTAATCAATATCTTAGTCGCTATTGTAACGAGGTACGAATGGTTGATTGAAAATAATATATTTAATGTGGATTTGCAATTAATTACGCGTATACATCAGATTTGTTGCATATGTAATCAATTAATAACAATAAACTGGCAATCCTTAAAAACGTGGGAAAAATGACGAGATAGTCCATTATTCGTTCAAATTACACAAATCAATGTGTTTTCATTAGAATTAACTAAAATGTTCCAGATTTTCCGTGTATGTTACAGAATGAAGATGTACTGCAAAAACAGCTCTAATGCGGCTGAAACGTCGAAATATGCAATAAAATCAGGGTTTCTCTCCTTGGATACGGATTGTCAGTTTATTGTTATTAATTCATTGCATATGCGACAAATCTGATGTATACGCGTAATTTATTGCAAATTCACATTAAATACATTATTTTCAATCAACCATTCGTACCTCGTTAAATTAGCGAGTAAGATATTGATTAGGAGAGAAACCCTGTTTTTATTGCATATATCGACGTTTCAGCCGGATTAGAGCGGTTTTAGCTTTAATCAGACAAGTTGCCGTTGCCTCCTCCGCATCAGCTCTAATGCGGCTGAAACGTCGAAACATGCAATAAAAACAGGGTTTCTCTCGTGATCAATATATTACTCGCTATTTTAACGAGGTACGATTGGTTGATTGAATATATGTGATGAGTTCGTTCACTACATGCAAGAGCGGGGGCTTACTCCGGCAAGAGCGGGGGCTTACTCCGGCCGTTTACCCGTTGGAGCTTTCTCTGTGCCAGAACATTGCCGGAGACTGGAGGAGATCCAACGGGTAAACGGCGGGAGTAAGCCCCCACTCTCGCATGGGATGTTTGGGATATTTTGAAAATTGCAGGGTGGGTTTGGGCAAAATGTGACCCATCGCCGCTGTCAGTAATTGGCATATTTTCGGTACAAAAAGTCTTAATTTCAAGCTGCGAATACGTGCAGAGAGCCAGAATTTGGCTAAAAAAATATGGCTCAATCGTCGAGTTTGGAATGTTTGGGATATTTTGAAAACCGCAGTTGGGGTTTGGGCAAAATGTGACCCATCGCCGCTCTCAGTATTTGGCATATTTTCGGTACAAAAAGTCTTAATTTCAAGCTGCGAATACGTGCAGAGAGTCAGAATTTGGCTCCAAAATATGGCTCAAGGGTCGAATTTGGGATGTTTGGGATATTTTGAAAACTGCAGGGGGGTTTGGGCAAAATGTGACCCATCGTTGCTCTCAGTAATTGGCATATTTTCGGTATAAAAAGTCGTAATTTCAAACTGCGAATACGTGCAGAGAGCCAGAATTGGGCTAAAAACATGGCTCAAGGGTCGAATTTGGGATGTTTGTGATATATTATAAAACTGTAGGGAGGTTTGGGCAAAATGTGACCCATTGCCGCTATCAGTAATTGGCATATTTTCGGTATAAAAATTCGTAATTTCAAACTGCGAATACGTGCAGAGAACCAGAATTTGGCTCCAAAATATGGTTCAATCGTAGAATTTGGGATGTTTGGGATATTTTGAAAACCGCAGTTGGAGTTTGGGCAAAATGTGACCCATCGCCGCTCTCAGTAATTGCCAAATTTTCGGTATAAAAAGCAACAGTGAGGAGTAGAGGTGTCATAGGTACACTCAGAGAACAGAGTCTTAACAGTAGAGGGGTCAAGGGCTGTTTGCTATGCTAGGCAAGGGTAGACTAGGCTTGGCTAGTGTTGGCTAGGTTATGCTAGGAAGAAGTAGGCTACGCTGATTTACTCCACCAGAAATTTGGGGGAAGAGGGGAGGGGGAAACCTCAATATAAGCCTAACTTGTAGCTTTCTGTTCCCTGACACAATGATTTATTTTGTCAGGCTTTCAGCACAGCCGCATCAAAAACCCTGGTTTTTTAATTACAAACAAGAAGGTACACTGGGGATTAAGAGAGAACATAGGAATAATGATGATTTTACAATCTTGTAAAGCTCCTGGCACGCATATCGTTTCGGGCAAAACTCTTGTGATATTTTACCTACTAAAAAGCTGAACTGGTCATTTTTGTTGCCCTGTGAATGCCAGTGACTACTCTTATGACATTCCCTAATTTCTGCAATATTGTCAAACTAATGACAATTACTAGTAGTTAAATATTACCTAAATAATTGCAGAACTGATGTGTAGTAAAGCAACAATCCACATTAACCACTGATGTGGCCAGAACCACGCTGTTGTTGCCCGGTCGGTCTGTTCGTATACACCATACGAAGGTTACAGCATAATCTAACCTAACCTAAAACAACAGAGCCTAAGAATGACTAACCTGAGAATAATAAATCCTAAGCTATGAATATTTACAAGAGTACACTGGTTGTTTTTATTGATTTAGGGGCGACGACATGAGTAAACTGGTTATGTTGTGTTGATTTAGGGGCAACGAACTGGTTATTACACCATGTTTTGTACATAAACAAACACAAGGTGTAATTCTTTTAATTACAATAATAATAACAAAAAAAGTTAATAATTAATGTACTTGTTAAGCAAAATTGGCAAAATCTTATTATTTTTCATTAGGGGAAAAAATTAAAAGATATTTGGAAAGAGATATGTAGACTATGTCTTACATTTTCTTCCGTTATTTACACTAAAAGAACGTTTAAACGTTACTTAATTAATTAATTTAACACTTTCGCCACTCAGTGGTGCGCGAGCGCCTCTCTTAAGTTTTGTTCGGGTTACTCAAGGGTGACACTGGAGGGCGTCACGATAATAAATATTTGTATAAATTCCAATTTCGATCCGATCTACTTGGGGATAATTTACAAATGTTCGCCATGAAATTTACGTTTTCTCTAATAGCCGAACAGCTATTTGAGAAAACAGCATGGCAGGAATCATCGTGGTAAACAATTGTATTATTGACACTCCGAGTATGATCGATGTAGTTTTTATATTTGTTGCGGGTCGAACGCATCCTTATGTTAAATTTTATACTCATGTTCTTCGAGAACATTCTATTGCAAACATATTGGTACAACAATGAAATACGTACATCGAAAAATAATGTCAGGACAGTGACAAGAGTATACACTTTTAAATGTGGCCGCTCCATCACCGATACGCTAATTTCATTTGGGGAAATATATTTTTTCATACGCCGTTTCGCGACAATTACTAATTATATCTGATATAAACGTTGCAAAAGAAGTTTAGGATTAAGTAACATATTAAACATAAAAAAACGAATACATTAATACCTAAACAGTTTGTATATTGTCGGGGCTTCACGGTGTTCTCGTTAGAGAAGGGTTAGAGCAACAGTAGACTGGATCTCCTTTCCAGGTGGTTGCTCCTACAATAACCCTTACTCACCGTCGTTCGGCGGGTCTTCCCTCAATCCTCTAGGCTCCACTGCTGGCCTCGGAGAGTAACCCCAGTCGGTCTCACAACTGGCCTTTATATTGTAAGATGAGTGGGGGCACAGATCGTTCCCTCAATCTGTGGCCCGCCCCGACACCGAACTCTTACACAGCCTTCAAGGTCGCCAACTGGTTTTTAGATGTCCAGTAACACTGCAGTGGTCAGGTGTAATTGTGGCGAGAGCAAATTCCAGTTATATAGTATCAGGCAGGTCACTCTACTTTACATCATTACACGGTCACAAGATAAATGGAGGGGATGATATCAAACACCAAAGAGTTTTTGGTATTTTACTTAAAAGACAACGAGAAATATATATGCATCAATGTATCAGGAATAATATATGACAATTGCTCCATTCATAGCATAATATTCTAGAGCGCACCGATATGGTAACATCGGCACGTGTCACCTGTCAGACTCAGCTGACCGGGACCCTCGCGATCGTGGGAACAGACTAGTACTTGTTTTCTAATTGTCACGATCCCCGTTTATTTAACTTTTTCCAAAACACTATTCAACGTTCACAGGGTTTACTTATGATTTCACTGGCCTCACGATCAACATCTTATTCACAATACTCTCACAGTGACTTTTCACCGTACCAAAAGATTACTCTATTCTTAATAATATTTACTGTGAATGCACTCACTTGATCACTGAACTTTTCTTTATATCTATACTTTATCTTAAAGAGACATCACTGACGATCACTCCACGTATATGATATTATTCAGTACACAGGCATGTCATATATAAATCAGTAATCAAATTTCCGGCATATATATATATACATCATGAAGATCAATACACAGGCATTTATATTAATAGATTATAGAAATCAATCCACAGGCATTTATATCAATAGGTTATAGAGATCAATCCACAGGCATTTATATCAATAGATTATAGAGATCAATACCCCAATATCTGGTTTACTACCAATATATATATATAATAATAATACTCACTGTAGATTAATAATAGTCACAGTAAATTCTCTGATGAATCTTGGTGCTTGCACACACCCACACATAGATATATATGTAAACTGATACTGTGAGCGCTCTGGGTAGCCTCACCACATACTGTGCTCTCTGTGACTTAAACTCAAGTGAGACTTGCTCACGACATATAAAATATCCTGACAAGAATATATATATAGCTAACTAAAGGGGAAATGGGAGGGTAACTGTAAACACCTACTTCACCTATCCTAGGATGACAGTTGGGTTGTAGCTCCTGGTCCAGGCTCTCGCCTCGTTCACCATCCAGAAACACAAGCCCACGCCTTAGGATGTCGCGTCTCGCCGCTTCTGTACACAGCAGGTCCGTGCTTCTTCCTCTACAGTACGTCGCAGGGTTGAAGTCGGTCTCCTGGCCGTCAACTTTCCTCCCAACTACGGCAGCCAGCCTACGTCTCGGCGGTCGTCGCACGTTTCCCAATTAGTCCTTGTCACTGTACTCCCAGAGGAACTGCCTCTCACCACTACGAAGTCACGGTGAAGTTACCAGCCGTACCGGACGATGCTGCTTAAGCTTCACACGCACAGCACCCGACTTCAGAGCACTTGAAGCTCACAACACTGTCAATTCCCTCGTCGTCTAGATATATCGCTAGGTATTTGGGAAGACTTCTCGACGTGCTTGCATCCAACTGTTGACTCGTAGGGTTCCACGAAGGTGGGGTTACTGTCAAACTTGACAGGATCGTCGATCACACGTTCAACCTGGTTGACAAGGCTGTCAACCCGGTTCACTCACGGTGGGTGGCCCGGCCACTAAGCTGTCTCTTATACTGGTGAACTGCCAACGACGACACACGTCGATGCCCGGCCCACTTCTTGCAACACACCTGTCCCCTGAGCACTTGTTGCTCAATATTCTGTCAATTCCTTATCTGAGCCACTTCTGGGTTGCAGGAAGACCTCACAGAGTGCGTGCCAACAACTGGAGACGCTTAAATCCACCGGAGTTCGGTAAATCCGTCACTCTGACAGGATGACCGATCGCGCGTCCTACCTCTCGGACGTGTCGTGAAAGACTGATATCGTCTGGCGCCAACACGGCTGGACCCCCCATGCCTATGTGACGTCACTTTTCCCAAAGTTGGTTTTCATTGGCTCCCAGTGCCATGTCGCTGACGGTGACCAATCTGGCGCCACTGACGTCACACAGTTTTGGCGGGAGAACAGACTTGCCAGCGCCATATTGGCTCCCTAAAGGGCCTATCCCACAGGCCAAAATGCTACATTTTCGCAAATTTCTCGGCTCTTCGAGAATACTGTTCTCTCCCACATATGTTCAATTGTTGCCTGCAATGTAGAGAACGCTCGGGAATAGTGGACATGACTCTTACAGCAGGCGTGGGAGAATTAGAAGGGGGGGAACACCGTCACATACCCCTCCCCTTAAAATAAGAGTCATGTCTGGTTAGTGCATGCGGGACAACGCATCTGCGACTACGTTGTCCTTTCCACTGAAAATCTTGGCTTCCAGCCAGTATTGCAGCCGCCAATGTGTGACACTCCTCATGTGTCTGCAGACCGTCTTCAAGGTCATCCTGGGCGTCCACTGCTTACCTACTACAGACCGAGGGCTCCACACCTCACGTCCGTTCACCAGCTGGAACTGTGAGAAGTTCAACGGTTCTGCCACTGCTTTGCAAATGGCCAACAAAACAGGGCCCGCTGTCTCTTCCCACTCGTCTTCCTGCTCTACGCAGCACATTCTCAGAGCTGTCTCTGAGGTGGAGTGGAGTCTTCCGACCGCCCCCTTCGACTGCGATCGGTAGGGCGACGACCGAATCTGCATCACTCCCCGATTTATCACTGTTCGTCTGACACACTCAGACCGGAACATATTTCCACTGTCAGCCTGATTTTCCCTGGGCCTCCTCACCCAAGAGAAAAGATGTTGTAGTTGCCCAGCCACTTCTCTCGACGTTGGACGTCGCATCGTGGTCACCCCTAGGTGACCCGCAGAGTCAACAGCGTGCAACGGACTCAACACTGCCGCTCTGCACTTGGCTGGCAACGCTACTTGATCTCTCGTACCTGGAGAGGCTTTTCCGACCTCCATCCTTACAGGTTTACACTGTCTTACTAATATGCCTTTTTGCCTGTTAAAGTGAGTAGCTTTCTCGGGACCAATACGTCCTTCTTTGGCCTTACAAATCAACTTGGGGGATTCTGCCTGCTGCACCTCCTCGAGACGAGTGCGGTCCACCCCGAGAGAACCGGTGAGGGTCACCTGTACCTCACCTTCTGGGCTGCCTTCGCCCTCCACTCGCTCTCCTGGTTCCATGACGAGGTGATCATTTCCAGGCCGTCGGACGTCTCCTCGTCGGCCTTATCAGATCCACTCCCTCCTCGTCCGTCGCACTGCCTCGGAATCATAGCACAGACAGGGAGCGCCTCCATGGCGATTCCTTTCTCGTCCCCACAGGCGTCGAACACTTCGCCTTTCTTCTCTAGGTGCTCCAAGCACTCCTCGTCCTTCACGAGGTTCGGTAGGACACGTCCTCCACATGCGTCATTTCCCAAAATGACCTGTGCCTCCCTCGTGGGCATCGTCGCACAGACCCCCACTACTAGGGTTTGGCATCCATAAACCGAACTCAGGGTTACCCGGTGTAGGGGCATCTGCACTGGGCCTCCCACAGTGGTCACACTTGCCTCACCTACACAGGTATTCTCGTGACACTCAGGGAAAAGGGTTCTGCTCACCAGGGTAAATTCCGCCCCAGTATCTCTCAGCATCATTACCGGGATGGGGTCTGCGTCCCCCACCCTTACAGTTCCCTCACGCACGAATGGGTTAGCCTCCTTCTTACATACGGGTCCATCCCGCACTCCATCGGCTAACTGGTCCTCTACCCGTACAAAAGCAACGTAACCCCGCTGCTTAGGACGTCTGCATTCGCGCGCCATGTGTCCTATTAACCCGCAGTTGAAACAACGGATCCTTCTTCTTCCGCGGACTCCTCTTGCGCCTTCCAAAGACTCGTGCTCAGCATCTCCGGCCGTGACGATAACAAGATCTCTTGAGCTCTCCCTCGGTGACTTCTTCGGCGGTTCCACAGCACTCTTTTGTCCTCTGCTGTCTCCACTCGAGGGGTAGGACTTGGGAGAACTCGGTCCTGTCCTCCATCCGTCCGACCTTCTATTACTTCGCCCATAGCTAGAGAACACGGGCGGTCGGTGCTGTCCCTCTCGACGTGGACGTAACGCTTCTTCCAGCATGTCTGCTCGATCGGCCGCGGCTCTCAGGTCCTTGATGTCCGCCTCCTTTACTCTCACCCTAATCTCAGGAGAGAGCACGGACATAAACTTTTCCATGACCATCAGCCCCTTGATGTCTTCAGCCGATCTTGCTCCTTCCGACTCCAGCCATTTCACGAATTTCCTTTCCATGTCCCTCGCCGTCTCCGCATACGATTTTCCTGGCGATCGGGTACATTCTCTAAACCTTTTCCTATAGCACTCCGGCGTCAGCTTGAACGAATGGAGCACGGCCCGTTTTACTGCATCATAGTTGGTACACTCCTGGAGGTCGAGCATGTTATAAGCTTCACGAGCTTCACCAGTGAGCCTTCCTTGAACTAGCTCCGCCCACTCTGCCCTCGGCCACTTCTTCAATGTAGCGACCCTTTCGAAATGCTCGAAGAAGCCCTCAGCCTCATTAGGCACGAAGACGGGCAAATCCCTCTCTCTCACTCGGCGGTCTTCCGGCTGTTGTGGTGGGGTAGTTGGAACTAGTCCCAGCTCAGCTCGTTTCAGCTCAATCTCCTTGTTCGCCTCAACCTCCTGCAGCTTCGTCCTAGCTTCTATTTCGCGCTCCTTCAGCTGTGCCTCTCGTTCTTCTCGTTGCTGCTGTGCCTCTCGTTCTTCTCTACGCTGCTGTGCTTCTGCCTCTCTCTCTGCTTCCTCGCGCTGCAGCTGTGCTTCTCTTTCTTCTCGGCGCAGCTGTGCTTCTCTTTCTGCTTCCTCACGCTTCAGCTGTGCTTCTCTTTCTTCTCTGCGCAGCTGTGCTTCTCTTTCTTCTCGGCGCAGCTGTGCTTCTCTTTCTTCTCGGCGCAGCTGTGCTTCTCTTTCTGCTTCTCGCGCTTCAGCTGTGCTTCTCTTTCTGCTTCCTCGCGCTTCAGCTGTGCTTCTTGTTCGCGCTCTTCCTTGCGCAGTTGTGCTTCTATCTGCAGCTTCATTATTTCCAGCTTGACACTGCGCCTGCTGCCACTGGATCCCCGGCTGCTGCCACCGGTACTCAGGTTCTCTCCTCCACTGGCAGGTGTCTGTGGCCGCTCCTCTCCTAAGGCTTCATCACGTGCCTTGAGCTGTGCCATGATCTCAAGTCTTCTTTCTCCCACTTTGGAAGCTCTCAACTTGATCCCAAAGTGGTCGGCGATCGTCTGCAGCTGTGCCTTGGTGCACTCCTCCAGTACTTGCTCGTCTCTCGTGTCTATAAACCTGGCTACTTTATCACCCTCCATCTTGTGACAATGAGTGAAAACCTAGGCCTGATATTTAATACCACAATTACCACCTTGATCTTGTTCTTGATCCTGGCAAGGTCGCCAATGTCGGGGTTTCACGGTGTTCTCGTTAGAGAAGGGTTAGAGCAACAGTAGACTGGATCTCCTTTCCAGGTGGTTGCTCCAACAATAACCCTTACTCACCGTCGTTCGGCGGGTCTTCCCTCAATCCTCTAGGCTCCACTGCTGGCCTCGGAGAGTACCCCAGTCGGTCTCACAACCGGCCTTTATATTGTAAGATGAGTGGGGGCACAGATCGTTCCCTCAATCTGTGGCCCGCCCCGACACCGAACTCTTACACAGCCTTCAAGGTCGCCAACTGGTTTTTAGATGTCCAGTAACACTGCAGTGGTCAGGTGTAATTGTGGCGAGAGCAAATTCCAGTTATATAGTATCAGGCAGGTCACTCTACTTTACATCATTACACGGTCACAAGATAAATGGAGGGGATGATATCAAACACCAAAGAGTTTTGGTATTTTACTTAAAAGACAACGAGAAATATATATGCATCAATGTATCAGGAATAATATATGACAATTGCTCCATTCATAGCATAATATTCTAGAGCGCACCGATATGGTAACATCGGCACGTGTCACCTGTCAGACTCAGCTGACCGGGACCCTCGCGATCGTGGGAACAGACTAGTACTTGTTTTCTAATTGTCACGATCCCCGTTTATTTAACTTTTTCCAAAACACTATTCAACGTTCACATGGTTTACTTATGATTTCACTGGCCTCACGATCAACATCTTATTCACAATACTCTCACAGTGACTTTTCACCGTACCAAAAGATTACTCTATTCTTAATAATATTTACTGTGAATGCACTCACTTGATCACTGAACTTTTCTTTATATCTATACTTTATCTTAAAGAGATCACTCACTGACGATCACTCCACGTATATGATATTATTCAGTACACAGGCATGTCATATATAAATCAGTAATCAAATTTCAGGCATATATATATATACATCATGAAGATCAATACACAGGCATTTATATTAATAGATTATAGAGATCAATCCACAGGCATTTATATCAATAGATTATAGAGATCAATCCACAGGCATTTATATCAATAGATTATAGAGATCAATACCCCAATATCTGGTTTACTACCAATATATATATAATAATAATACTCACTGTAGATTAATAATAGTCACAGTAAATTCTCTGATGAATCTTGGTGCTTGCACACACCCACACATAGATATATATGTAAACTGATACTGTGAGCGCTCTGGGTAGCCTCACCACATACTGTGCTCTCTGTGACTTAAACTCAAGTGAGACTTGCTCACGACATATAAAATATCCTGACAAGAATATATATATAGCTAACTAAAGGGGAAATGGGAGGGTAACTGTAAACACCTACTTCACCTATCCTAGGATGACAGTTGGGTTGTAGCTCCTGGTCCAGGCTCTCGCCTCGTTCACCATCCAGAAACACAAGCCCACGCCTTAGGATGTCGCGTCTCGCCGCTTCTGTACACAGCAGGTCCGTGCTTCTTCCTCTACAGTACGTCGCAGGGTTGAAGTCGGTCTCCTGGCCGTCAACTTTCCTCCCAACTACGGCAGCCAGCCTACGTCTCGGCGGTCGTCGCACGTTTCCCAATTAGTCCTTGTCACTGTACTCCCAGAGGAACTGCCTCTCACCACTACGAAGTCACGGTGAAGTTACCAGCCGTACCGGACGATGCTGCTTAAGCTTCACACGCACAGCACCCGACTTCAGAGCACTTGAAGCTCACAACACTGTCAATTCCCTCGTCGTCTAGATATATCGCTAGGTATTTGGGAAGACTTCTCGACGTGCTTGCATCCAACTGTTGACTCGTAGGGTTCCACGAAGGTGGGGTTACTGTCAAACTTGACAGGATCGTCGATCACACGTTCAACCTGGTTGGCAAGGCTGTCAACCCGGTTCACTCACGGTGGGTGGCCCGGCCACTAAGCTGTCTCTTATACTGGTGAACTGCCAACGACGACACACGTCGATGCCCGGCCCACTTCTTGCAACACACCTGTCCCCTGAGCACTTGTTGCTCAATATTCTGTCAATTCCTTATCTGAGCCACTTCTGGGTTGCAGGAAGACCTCACAGAGTGCGTGCCAACAACTGGAGACGCTTAAATCCACCGGAGTTCGGTAAATCCGTCACTCTGACAGGATGACCGATCGCGCGTCCTACCTCTCGGACGTGTCGTGAAAGACTGATATCGTCTGGCGCCAACACGGCTGGACCCCCCATGCCTATGTGACGTCACTTTTCCCAAAGTTGGTTTTCATTGGCTCCCAGTGCCATGTCGCTGACGGTGACCAATCTGGCGCCACTGACGTCACACAGTTTTGGCGGGAGAACAGACTTGCCAGCGCCATATTGGCTCCCTAAAGGGCCTATCCCACAGGCCAAAATGCTACATTTCCGCAAATTTCTCGGCTCTTCGAGAATACTGTTCTCTCCCACATATGTTCAATTGTTGCCTGCAATGTAGAGAACGCTCGGGAATAGTGGACATGACTCTTACAGCAGGCGTGGGAGAATTAGAAGGGGGGGGAACACCGTCACAATATACAGTGATAAATTGTGCCAAACATTACTTAATATTATTTACTAAGAAGCGTATGACAACTCCAAACTGCATGATTTCAACAGGATTATATAGTTGTCAAAAAAATCTTGATTTTAATTATCAAGTATTTGTCACGATGTCTTTTACATAATTATGAGGCAGTTGAACCACCAAATTGTTCTGTATTATAAATGCATAATGCTAAATTTCTTTATACATAACAGTAAAATAATGATCACCTACATTAAATGATAACTAGGAAATAGTAACTGGAAACGTTATCTGAACGAAAACACAATACCAACTTGTTTAGATGTTTTTCTTAATATAAAGATCGACAGTAAGGAATCTTATTCATTATGGACAAATTAACAAAAAAAAACGATAATTTTCATTGAGAACCATATGTATTAGAGCATAATTAGTCACTTATATATTAAAAGTACTGTGTTTTTTGAACCATTGGGGTTGTAAAGAAACGGAACAGTCTACCCGAAAAGTCGTAACATAAAAAGTTGTATATGTTTGCTAATGTATTATTTGATAAATGATTATTATTAATTTACGACGACTATAGAGGTTTCCCATTAGTTAAATTACTGTAGTCTGACTAAATGCTACTACAAAACCTATATAAATCTTGGGAAAGTCACAATGACCAGCGACACTAAAGTATAAAGTGTTAAATAGTAACAGGCAACTGTCGGCGAACGATAAATTAATTTCCAAATTTATTAGAAGTTTTCCTAAATATAAAGATCGATAGGCTGGAATTTTCTGGATTATGGCCTAATTAAGGCAAAAATATATATATTTTTACACGAAGAACAAATATCAGAGCATAGTCAGTGAGTAATAGAATAATAAGAGTGTGGTATTTCATTGTATAACAAGAGATAGTCCATGGAAGCGATAATAGACGTAGTTTTACACAAAATAACGTTGAAAAAAAACCGTAGAATCAAACGGCAAATGTTGACGTTCTTTTTAAGACGACAGGTTGGGGTGTTTGGGCAAAGTGTGACCCATCGCCGCTCTCAGTAATTGGCATATTTTCGGTATAAAAAATCGTAATTTCAAACTGCGAATACGTGCTGAGAGCCAGAATTTGGCTCCAAAATATGGCTCAAGGGTCGAATTTGGGATGATTCTGATATATTTTAAAACTGCAGGGAGGTTTGGGCAAAATGCGACCCATCGCTGCTCTCAGTAATTGGCATATTTACGGTATAAAAAGTCGTAATATCAAACTGCGAATAAGTGCAGAGAGCCAGAATTTGCCTCCAAAATATGGTTCAATCGTCGAATTTGGAATGTTTGGGATATTTTGAAAACTGCAGTGGGGATTTAGGCAAAATATGACCCATCGCCGCTCTCAGTAATTGGCATATTTTTGGTATAAAAATTTGTAATTTCAAACTGCGAATACGTGCAGAGAGCCAGAATTTGGCTCCAAAATATGGCTCAAGCGTCCCATTTGGGATGTTTGTGATATTTTGAAAACTGCAGGGAGGGTTTGGGCAAAATGCGATCCCTCGCTGCTCTCAGTAATTGGCACATTTTCGGAATAAAAATTCTTAATTTAAAACTGTGAATACGTGCAGACAGCTAGAATTTGGCTCCAAAATTTGGCTCAAGGGTCGAATTTGGGATGTTTGTGATATATTTAAAAACTGCAGGGGGGTTTGGGCAAAATGTGACCCATCACCGCTCTCAGTTATTGGCATATTTTCGGTATAAAAATTCGAAATTTCAAACTGCGAATATGTGCAGAGAGCCAGAATTTGGCTCCCAAATATGGCTCAAGCTTCGAATTTGGGACGTTTGGGATCTTTTGAAAACTGCAGGGTGGGTTTGGGCAAAATGTGACCCATCGACGCGCAAAGTAATTGGTATATTTTGGCTCAAGGGTCAAATTTGGGATGTTTGGGATATTTTGAAAACTGCAGGGGGGTTTGGGCAAAATGTGAATTATCGACGCTTTCTGTAATTGGCATATTTTTTAAATAAAAAGTCGTAATTTCAAACTGCGAATACGTGCAGAGAGCCAGAAATTGACTCCAAAATATGGTTCAAGCGTCGAATTAGGGATGTTTGGCATATTTTCAGTATAAAAAGTCGTATTTTCAAACTGCGAATACAAGCAGAGAGCCAGAATTTGGCTCCAAAATATGGTTCAAGGTTCGAATTTGGGATGTTTGGGATATTTTGAAAACTGCAGGGGGATTAGGGCAAAATGTGACCCATCGTCGCTCTCAGTAATTGGCATATTTTCGGTATGAAAAAACGTAATTTAACACTGCGAATACGTGCAGAGAGCCAGAATTTGACTCCAAAATATGGCTCAAGGGTCGAATTTGAGATGTTTGGGATATTTTGAAAACTACAGAGGGGTTTGGGCAAAATAAAAATTCGAAATTTCAAACTGCGAATATGTGCAGAGAGCCAGAAATTGGCTCTCAAATATGGCTCAAGCGTCGAATTTGGGATGTTTGGGATATTTTGAAAACTGAAGGGTGGGTTGGGCAAAATGTGACCCATCGCCGCTCTAAGTAATTGGCATATTTTTGGTATAAAATTCGTAATTTCAAACTGCAAATACGTGCAGAGAGCCAGAATTTGGCTCCAAAATATGACTCAAGCGTCGAATTTGGAATGTTTAGGATTTTTTGAAAACGGCAGGGAGGGTTTGGTAGAAATGTGATCCATCGCAGCTTTCATTATTTGGCATATTTTTGCCATAAAATTCGTAATTTCAAACTGCAAATACGTGTAGAAAGCCAGAATTTGGCTCTAAAATATGGCTGAAGGGGCGAATTTGGGATGTTTGGCATATTTTGAAAACTGCAGGGGGGTTTGGGCAAAATGTGACCCATCGCTGCTCTCAGTAATTGGCATATTTTCGGTATAAAAAATCGCAATTTCAAACTGCGAATACGTACAGAAAGCCAGAATTTGGCTCCAAAACATGGCTCAAGGGTCGAATTTGGGATGTTTGTGATATATTATAAAACTGTTGGGAGGTTTGGGCAAAATGTGATCCATCGCTGCTATCAGTAATTGGCATATTTTCGGTATAAAAATTCGTAATTTCAAACTGCGAATACGTGTAGAGAACCAGAATTTGGCTCCAAAATATGGTTCAATCGTCGAATTTGGGATGTTTGGGATATTTTGAAAACCGCAGTTGGGGTTTGGGCAAAATGTGACCCATCGCCGCTCTCAGTAATTGCCAAAATTCTCTCTTTTTGCACTTATTCGCAGTTTGAAATTACGACATTTTATACCGAAAATATGCCAATTTCTGAGATCGGCGATGGGTCACATTTTGCCCAATCCCTCCTGCAGTTTTAAAATATATCACAAACATCCCAAATTCGACCCTTGAACCATATTTCGGAGCCAAATTCTGGCTCTCTGCTCGTATTCGCAGTTTGAAATTTCAAATTTTATACCGAAAATGTGCCAATTACTTACAGCGCCAATGGGTCATATTTTGCCGAAACCCCCACTGCAGTTTTCAAAATATCCCAAACATTCCAAATTCGACGCTTGAGCCATATTGTGGAGCCAAATTCTGGATCTCTGCACTTATTCGCAGTTTGAAATTACGACTATTTATACCGTAAATATGCCAATTACTGAGAGCAGCAATGGGTCACATTTTGCCCAAACCACCCCCCTGCAGTTTTACAATATATCACAAACATCCCAAATTCGACCCTTGAGCCATATTTGGAGCCAAATTCTGGCTCTCTGCACGTATTCGCAGTTTGAAATTACGACATTTTATAACGAAAATGTGCCAATTACTGAGAGCGGCGATGGGTCACATTTTGCCCAAACCCCTCTGCAGTTTTCAATAATATCCGAAACATCCCAAATTCGACGCTTGAGCCATATTTTGGAGGCAAATTCTGGATCTCTGCACTTATTCGCAGTTTGAAATTACGACTTTTTATACCGTAAATATGCCAATTACTGAGAGCAGCGATGGGTCACATTTTGCCCAAACCCCCCTGCAGTTTTAAAATATATCACAAACATCCCAAATTCGACCTTTGAGCCATATTTTGGAGCCAAATTCTGGCTCTCTGCACGTATTCGCAGTTTGAAATTACGACATTTTATACCGAAAATGTGCCAATTACTGAGAGCGGCGATGGGTCACATTTTGCCCAAACCCCTCTGCAGTTTTCAAAATATCCGAAACATCCCAAATTCGACCCTTGAGCCATATTTTGGAGGCAAATTCTGGCTCTTTGTATGTATTCGCAGTTTGAAATTACTACTTTTATACCGAAAATATGCCAATTACTGAAAGCAGCGATGGATCGCATTTTGCCCAAACCCACACTGCAGTTTTCAAAATATCCCAAACATCCCATGCGAGAGTGTGCTTACTCCCGCCGTTTACCCGTTGGACCTCCTCCAGTCTCCGGCAATGTTCTCGCACAGAGAAAGCTCCAACGGGTAACGGCCGGAGTCAGCCCCCCTCTTGCATGTAGTGAACGAATTCACTACATATAATCAATCAACCAATCGTACCTCGTTAAAATAGCGAGTAATATATTGATCATGAGAGAAACCCTTGTTTTTATTGCATGTTTCGACGTTTCAGCCGCATTAGAGCTGATGCGGAGGAGGCAACGGCAACTTGTCTGATTAAAGCTAAAACCGCTCTAATCCGGCTGAAACGTCGATATATGCAATAAAAAAGGGTTTCTCTCCCAATCAATATCTTACTCGCTAATTTAACGAGGTACGAATGGTTGATTGAAAATAATGTATTTAATGTGAATTTGCAATAAATTACGCGTATACATCAGATTTGTCGCATATGTAATGAATTAATAACAATAAACTGACAATCCGTATCCAAGGTGAGAACCCTGATTTTATTGCATATTTCGACGTTTCAGCCGCATTAGAGCTTGTTTTTGCAGTACATCTTCTTTTCTGGAACATACACGGAAAATCTGGAACATTTTAGTTAATTCTAATGAAAACACATTGATTTTGTGTGATTTGAACGAATAATGGACTATCTCGTCGTATTTCCCACGTTTTTAAGGATTGCCAGTTTATTGTTATTAACTCATTACATATGCGACAATCTGACGTATACGCGTATTAATTGCAAATTCACAATTAAATACATTATTTTCAATCAACCATTCGTACCTCGTTACCATAGCGACTAAGATAGTGATTAGGAGAGAAACCTTGTTTTTATTGCATATTTCGACGTTTCAGCCGCATTAGAGCTGATGCGGAAGGAGGCAACGGCAACTGTCTGATTAGAGCTAAAACAGCTCTAATGCGGCTGAAACGTCGAAATATGCAATAAAAACAGGTTTCTCTCTTCTAATCAATATCTTACTCGAACGTTTAACGATGTACGAATGGTTGATTGAAATAATGTATTTAATGGGAATATGCAATCAATAAAGTATACATCAGATTTGTCGCATATGTAATGAATTAATACAATAAACTGACAATCCGTATCCACTGGAGAGAAACCCTGATTTTATTGCATATTTCGACGTTTCATCAGCCGCATTATAGCTGTTTTTTTGCCGTACATCTTCTTTCTGTAACATACACGAAAATCTGGAACATTTTAGTTAATTCTAATGAAAACACATTGATTGTGTGATTTGAACGAATAATGGACTACTCGTCGTATTTCTCACGTTTTTAACGATTGCCAGTTTATTGTATAATTCATTACATATGCGACAAATCTGACGTATACGCGTAATTAATTGCAAATTCACATTAAATACATTATTTTCAATCAACCATTCGTACCTCGTTACAATAGCGACCTAAGATATTGATTAGGAAGAAACCCTGTTTTTATTGCATATTCGACCTTTCAGCCGCATTAGAGCTGATGCGGAGAGGCAACGGCAACATGTCGGATTAGAGCTAAAAACAGCTCTAATGCGGCTGAAACGTCGAAATAGCAATAAAAACAAGGTTTCTCGCCTAATCAATGTCCTCTCGCTACTTTACCGAGATACAAATGGTTGATTGAAAATAGGCTATTTAATGTGCATTTTCTATTAAATACGAGTTTGCATCATATATATCGTACTGTAGTGAATTCGTTTACTTACCTGCGAGAGAGGGGGCTTACTCCCCGCCGTTTACCCGTTAGACCTCCTCCAGTCTCGGCAATGTTTCTGGCACAGAGAAAGCTCTAACGTAAAAACGGCGGAAATAAGCCTCCGCTCTCGCATGTAGTGAACGAATTCACTACATATATTCCAATCAACCAATCGTACCTGCGAATACTTGCAGAGAGCCAGAATTTGGCTCCAAATATGCTTCAAGTTCGAATTTGGGATGGTTGGGATATTTTGAAAACTTCAGGGTGGGTTTGGGCAAAATGTTACCCATCGCCGCTCTCAGTAATTGGTATATTTTCGGTATAAAATTCGTTATTTCAAACTGCGAATACGCGCAGAGAGCCAGAATTTGGCTCCAAAAATGTTGCTGAAAGCAACGATTTGGGAAGTTTGGGATATTTTGAAACTGCAGGGAGGGTTTGGGAAAAATGTGATCCATCGTTTGCTTTCAGTAATTGGCATATTTTCGTTATTAAATGTCGTAATTTCAAACTGCGAATACGTGCAGAGAGCCAGAAATTTGGCTCCAAATATGGCTCAAGGGCCGAATTTGTGACGTTTGGGATATTTTGAAAACTGCGATTGGGGGCTTGGGCAAAATGTGACCCATCGCTGCTCTCAGT
>WNGS01072825.1:0-13723 GCA_020271785.1 Procambarus virginalis | reverse complement strand
CCAAAAGCAGTAACCTCCCTCGCGTAATCAGTCAATGGAATCTGGTATAGCCTTGGACAGTCAGTTTACTTACATATGAGCATGTCCATTGATTCAATACATTCCTCTAACAGAGGGTGGAAGGGAAAACGTCCACAGTAGTGTGTTTTGTTATTTACGATAATCAACACACAATCTCCAGGTTCCTCCTGGTTTTGGCACTAATAAAACGGAGAGCTCCAAGTACTTTGACTTGGCGAATGAAATTATGCTGGAGCAGATAGTCCACTTCTGCTTGTAGAATCTTCCTCTTTTCGGGATTCACTCGGTACGGATGTTGTCGAATGGGGTGTTGTCCAGGAGCTGAATGTCGTGGGTGATGAGGTGGGTCTGAGTGGGAACCTCCCAAAACAGAGATGTATGGTTGTCCAGCAGAACCTGGAACTCATCACGTTGCTCCTCCTGTAAATGACATAGCATCTCCCTGCCATTGGAACTGGAACTGAGAAGTTGAATATTAACATCATTTCCCTCACTGCAATGATCCTCAGGTGTATACTCTTCCCGACTAAAACAAGTTACTACACCTGGTCCAACATAAGCTTTTAATCTGTTAATGTGCACAGTCATTTGGGGTTCTGAAAGATTAGGTTACTTATTTTATATGTTAGGTCTCCCACCTTCTCTACCACTTGGTAGGGTCCTGCAAACTTATGGGACATGGAAGTCCCCCAACGAGGTTTCAACACCAACACCAAATCTCCGACAGCAAACGACCTGAGTTGAGCCTTGAACTTCTTGTCATATCGTAATTTCATGGCTTGTTGAGTTCTTCCCAGATGTTCTTTCGCCAACTCACGAGCCCGACACAACTTGTCCTTGACCTTACTCAAGTACAAATCACTCTGATGAACAGAGACATCTCCCAACAACTTTTCGTGGAGCATCTTAAGAGGACCTCTCACTTGGTGACCAAACACGAGTTCAAAAGGTGAACATCCCAAAGACTCTTGTAACCCTTCTCTCGCAGCAAACAACACGAAGGGGAGATTCTCATCCCAATTACGTGGATAAGTCTCTCCGGTTGTCCTCAACATTTGTTTTAAAGTCTGGTGGAAACGTTCAAGCCCACCTTGGCTTTGTGGATGATATGGACTAGACAATTTGTGCTGAATCCCTCGGGACTCGCAAAAAGTTCTGAAAACTTTAGAACAAAAGTTCCCCCATTATCACTCTGAATAACCCTAGGCATCCCAAACAAAGAGAAAAAGCGTTCAAGACACTTGATGAGATTATGAGCTTGGGTATTCCTTAGAGCATAAGCTTCTGGAAATCTAGTAGTCATACACATGAGAGTGAATAAAAACATGTTACCCGACTTAGTCTTAGGTAAAGGACCTACACAATCAATAACAACATGAGTAAATGGTTCATCAGGAACTACAATAGGTTGCAATGGTGCTCTAGGCACAGATTGATTAGGTTTTCCAACAATTTGACAAGGTACACAGTTATGACAATATCTAACCACGTCTTTCTTCAACTTAGGCCAGAAAAAATATTTACATATCTTATGGTACATATTTGAGATACCTTGGTGACCTCCCATGGGGTCATCATGTGCAGCTTGCAAGATCTGCCTACGATAATCATTGGGAACAACGAGTTGGGTTCTAATCTCACAATCATCTGAAGAGGGAGTTCCCTTGGGTCTCCACCTTCTCATCAGAAGTCGATCCTGGAAAAAGAAACCCGTCCCTTCCTCCAATGCATCAACATTATCAGGTGCCTCAGAAATACACTTAATTAAACTAGGATCAGTAGTCTGTTCAACACTTAAGGGCAATGACTCAGACTCAGCAGCGAGCGGGCAAGAACCTAGTAGCTTGATCTCTTTTCCTGATTGATCAGAATAAAATGGAGCCATAGCTACTTCGGCCTCACTCTCGACAACTGGTTCACTGGAGACAAGCGGGCAAGGTACAGATAGTTCAGCCTCCTCACCTTCACTTTCCTTGTGACTTAGGCTCGGCGGGGCTTCTACTACTGCCTCACTCTCATCATCCAGTCGAGTCATAAAAGAATCCTCAAGATCCACCTCCCACTCCTTTCCTGAAGGGGTCCTGGTCTTGGGAACAGCAACCTCAGTGGAATCAGAATTACTCTCACCTGTTTTTCCCATTGATCTAGTAACCACACAAGCAGGGTAAATAATATCATCTGCCTCGGGTTTAGCTAATACATTCTGGGGATTGGTTAACATTATGGGACACTTGGGCCCTGCAACCTGTCGGTTGCCAAAATCATTACCTACAATAATGTCTACCCCAGGAATGGGCAGTTGCTTACTTACACCAACATTACACCATCCTGAAGTATATTTAGAATCAAGATTAATTTGCATCAAAGACACAGGTTGTACTCTACCAGCAATACCTTGGAGAAGTACAACTTCACCCAGATCTCGGGTGTCAACATCAGCAAGTACATTTTGGGCAATAAGAGACTGTGAAGCTCCAGTATCACGGAGTAATTGAACAGTCTTATGGTTACCATTATTACATAATAATGTACCTGTGGAAATATATGGTTTAAAGTCAGCCATCCAATTGGGATTGACTGTAGTACATGAAGAATTAATATGTTGCAATCCTTTACTCATAATAAGACCAGTTGGCCGTAGTTCAGGATGCAAACTAAAACATGAAGTAATCACATGACCCCTTCTCTTACAATGTGTACAATGCTTGAAAGTGGGTACACTGGTAGAACCAACTGCAGGTTTAAAATGAGCATTATTAGGCTTAGATGATCCTGGCAGTGGAGTAACAATCTTAGGGTTAGTAAGAGAAGAGTTCACGGGAGTAACTGGCGGACTAGGAGTGGGCTTATAATGATAAGGAGTTCTGTGAGCATTGTAATTTACTCTACAACTAGACTTAGGTGAAGTGGCCGTAAACTGGGCCTTAGTCAACAACTCATGCTCATCAGCGAGCTTTGACAGCTCATAAATGTCTGTTACATTCTTTTGTTCTGCCATATAAGTAGATAATTTGTCTGGGAGACAAGACAATACTTCTTCCATGATAAGAAGATTCTTTAAATCATCAAACTCTGTGACTGAAAGAGACTTTAACCATCTGTTGCAATAGTTCGTCTTTTGACGAGTAAAATCAGCTATTGTCTGATCACTTACCCTCCTTAGGTTTCTAAATTTTTGCCTATGTGCCTCTGGATTTAATTGATAAGCATTTAAGATGCTTTTCTTTACAAATTCATAATCAAATCTATGAGCGTCAGGTAGGGATGTAAAAACCTCCTGACTACGCCCCTTAAATTGAGACTGCATAATTGCTACCCATTGATCCCTTGGCCAGTTCATACTGATGGCAATCTTATTAAAATGTGCAAAGAAAACCTCAGGATCCTCCTCATTAAACTTGGGTAATTCTATATATTTACTCATCCTTATGGGATTATTATCATTATTAATTGAAACATTACTAGAATTTCCATGCCCAGCTGCCATACGCTGTGTTTCAAGCCTATAGTTAGTGTCAGCCATTTGTTGTTGAATCTCTAATTGCTCCTTCTTGGTTGCTTCTAGTTGCAACTCCATTAAAACTCTGGTTTTGTGCCGCAAGTTCTAAACGCCTAGTCTCAAGCTCCCTCTGCTGAGCTTCAGCCTCTAATAATTTTTGTTGCCTTGCACATTCGTTAGCCTTTTCTTGAGCCTCAAGTTTAGCATACGTTACTTGTGCATCTAACTCAAGACGCCTTAAAGCAATTTGATCACTTGACTCTTCTCTAACTTCCTCCAGACATTCTTCTCCTAATTCTTGGTTTTCAACAAAATGTGTCACTATGACTCTCAGAATTTGTGCCTTAGTCATGCTATTTCTGGCGGTTAATTCTAGCTTACTGGCCATATTTACTAACGCCGACTTTGTTAGGCTTTTAATTCCCTCAAAGTTTGGGTTAGTCAACAGCGACAACACTTGATCCTCCATCGTGATTAACACTTGGCACTTGATTCACAACAATAATAATAAACACACTGGCACTGCACTTCACTTCACTGTAAAATTTTCACCACACTGAAAATTCGCTTGGCCTCACTGCACAAACAAAAGTTATAGGATGACTTACCTCAAAATCGTGAAACGTTGTTACTTGACACACAGGAAGGCTTGCATGACACATGGAATAGTTAATAGTAGAAAACACACAAGACACTGGTACCTAGGAAGGCAAGGTTAGATTAGCACAGTTAAGTTTAAGTGGGAAAAATATTTCCCGGCACAGGCCCCCATAACTATGTTACCAGATCGTTCGTTACGGCTCGTAACCCTGTACAGCATTAAAGAAACTTGTTGTCTAGGGCCATAGAATTGCTGTAATATAGAGCGGGTCACCAGTGTAACCACATGATTGGCACAAGCAAAAATAAGGTATTTATTCCTTAGGACTAAGAAATATTCATATAAAATATTAATATATATTTTAACAATATAATCAGTAGTATTATATCATAAACACAGATGGACAAAATGGTATATAAAACAATTAGAAGTATTTTCTCCCTTATAAAAATTATGTATGGCAAAACAAATATATATAACAGACTTAGCTTCCACAGATGTTAGCTCTCCTGCCCCAGACGAGTTACTGACTACAAAAACTGCGGGAGTGAAAAACATTGCTTCTGCCCGCGGAAAATTGCCAAACTAACATTATTTAATTAAACTTACATGGAGCAAAATAATGTGACAAGAGTAATCTTAAAGTAACTTAGTAAATGGTTAGAATAACATGCATAACAAAAATGATGTAATTATTATTACATGCAGTAATTAAAATAAAATAACAAAAGGAAATATTAGGCAACGCTCCCCCAACATCAGGACTAAAAGTTTCTCACGGAATGTTGCCTCTCAATGTTCAAACAATTACAGAATTCCCATCAGTGATTCCAACTGATGATCATAGATAAAACCACTTTCCCACGAAATCAACCATGAACAGACAAAGAAACTCGAATCGTTCCCACGGGTGGAAAAGTTAGGCTTAATTCAACATATAAATCAGGCACACATATCTCTTACATACAAGTAAGGAATGTTTAGATGTACATATAATCAGATAAAACAAGGCATATATATAAGTACAAATTAATGTAGAAGTACAAATTAATGTATTTAATTACGTAGCTTAGAGGTACGTAACAATCACCACATATAAGATTCTCAGGGGAACTGACAGGGGAAACAACGATGTATTATTTAACACTGGTGGTACACGCACAAGGGGACACAGGTGGAAACTGAGTATCCAAATGAGCCACAGAGACGTTAGAAAGAACTTTTTCAGTATCAGAGTAGTTAATGAATGGAATGCACTAGGAAGTGATGTGGTGGAGACTGACTCCGTACACAGTTTCAAACGTAGATATGATTGAACCTAGAAGGCTCAGGAAACTATTCGTCAATTGATTGACGGTTGAGAGGCGGGACCAAAGAGCCAAAGCTCAACTTCCGCAAGCACAACTTGGTGAGTACAACTAGGAAGGTGAGTACTATTGGAAGGGAGTTGGTTTTTTACAATGAAACTTGGTTAATTGAACCAACCTGATACTAGCTTACCGTCGAACAGAACCTCAACAACTCCTGGACAGAAAAATGACCGACAACGACAGCCACACTTCTGCTGCCGTCAGTCGAACAGCAATGGACACCTGAGTGCTTGCAATTTTTTTTTTGAGATATATACAAGAGTTGTTACATTCTTGTACAACCACTAGTACGCGTAGCATTTCGTGCAAGTCCCTAGAATACGACCCCCACGAAGAATCGTTGTTACAACCAAGTACTCATTTTACTGTTGAGTTAAACAGAGGCTACAGTTAAGGATTTGCGTCCAGTAAATCCTCCCCGGCCAAAATACGAACCACGACAAATCGCTCGCGGAACGCCAGGCGAGTATCTTACCACTACACCACAGAGACTTGTATTTATTATTTGAGAGATCACCCTGGTAAGCATCTAATTCTGGGAGAGTGGTTGAACATCACCTTTATTCAGGGGTATGGCTCACAGTGCCTAGTGTTCATGTGTACACACCCGCTCTCAAGCCACCGTGACTCCCCGCTCTCTCCTTACTGTGGGATGATCTCTCAATCTCCCTTAGTTATAGTCCACTATCACTCAAGTTACAGCCGTCTCTCTCTCTCTCTCTCTCTCTCTCTCTCTCTAGCCAGGGAGCGTCATCAGGACTAGAGCAAAAACCAACTAGCATATATGAGAAATTTAATACAAAAACAAATACAATATATACATACTGTGGTAAAAACTCCAGGCAGTATATCTCCTTTTAATTGACTTCAATAAATTAAAGTTTATCTTATTTTTCTTAGTAGGTAAGAAATTGAGTGGACTGTATGTACTTGTTAAAACTGCCTGAAATTATCTCACATAAATTGGAGGGACAATTTGTAGCTTAAACCACTTTGTAATGGCTCCTTCTTAAACTACCAATTGTTTACCTAAGTTTAATTATTGTAATATTTTATCATACCACATATGGTGGTCTAATCTACTATTATTTCAATAATTATTACTAGTTATGAATACTACTACTACAATATAACAAAGGGTCTTAGCTGGACTTGTTGTATTGGCCCTGCTAAGGCTGTGTCATGTAGCATCTATGTGGGTGTGGCTCTGTGCCTCATGGTGTTGCCACGTAATGGCGGCTGTGGGAGGCCTACAAGGCTGGCATACAGCTAGGTACAATATGTTTATAGTTCAACTCTCTGCTCAGCTACTTGCTGCTCCAAGTCACAATTTACCTGTTTGGGATGCAAAGAGTTAGTATATTTCCCTAAACATATCAATACAGGTATAACATGGTATGTGAGGGCTGTAAAAATGGGGTACACGTACATGGTGTTGGGGTTGTTTATATTTGTAACCGTCTTAAATTTGATATTAAACAGTGCACTAGAATAATAAACAAATACTTGGTAAGACGGATACTGGAGTACTCTTATTTGTAGTAGTGGTGTTGATATGGCAGTTTCTTAAGGTAGAGTAGGTCTCCTTTGTAGCCATTAACACAACACGCACGAGCCTCCTATTGTTATTGTTTACGTGTGAGCGTGGCGTCTGTAAGAGACGCTCTGCCTCCCTTGTTCCAATATTGTGGTTCTACTTCTAAGTTAAATTTACGTTAACAAGGGAATCAAGCTATATTTTGGTGTTAATAATTATATTCAGTCTTATTGAACACTTTTTTATTCAATTTAGACATTAAACTGTTGTATGAACAGTGGTTTAATAATGTAAATACTGCGACGACGTCGATGACGTCACGGAGTCTCCCATTCTCTAATTTTAAGAGGATACTGTTAAGGGAAGACTATACTATTTGTGTATGAGTGTGTCGGTTTCCCGACATAATTCCGGGGGGGAAGAACACGGGTCGAAGTCCCGGTAAGGACTGCGATCACTTTATTCTTCTCCTTCAGAATTATAATGCTGCTTTAATTTGAGTTTACATTGTTGAGCTGCAGTCCTTTGGGGACGTATGTCCCGTACTGGCGTATCGGGTGCTGGAAGTCGCTGTACGTCTTCGTTCCTGGCCAGTTCTAAAGGAACTAATTTCTCTAAAGTTTTGAGAGTAGTGTTGCCTCGGCATTTTACTTTCACTATTCTCAAGATGCCCTGGCTGTCTGGATGAACAGAGACTATTTGACCTAAAGGCCACTCTGAGCGTGGTCCATCACTATCCACCAGAACTATGTCACCAGGGTTCAAGTTAATTCTGTTGTAGGGGTTGTTTGCCCCGCAATGATACTCTCTCAGAGCTGTAAGGTATTCTCGAGTCCATACGTCATTCCACCGACTTATCACCCTTGATAGATGTTTGAAACGTTGAACCAAATCACTCTCTTGGACATATGAAGGATCCTCTGGTTCCTCGTCCGTAAGGGACACAAGTGTTTTGAGAGGTCTACCATACATCAAATGAGCTGGACTTAATGGTTCACGCTGCAAAACATCATCAGAGAGGTAGGTAAGTGGTCGGTTATTGACTCGTGCTTCTATCTCTATGACTACTGTTTGAAGCTCCTGCAGGTCAATCTTTTGGCGGTGTAGGGTTTTCCGTAGAGAACGTTTTACCGTACCAACCATGCGTTCATAGAAGCCTCCGTGCCATGGTGCTCTGGGAGGTATGAATTTCCAATGGCACTGCCGTTGATTTAGGGCTGTGCGTACCTTTGGGTGTGTCCAGATTTTCCTCAGACATGCTTCTCCTGCCACTAAGTTGGACCCATTGTCTGAGATCATTAACTTAGGACAGGATCTACGTGAAGCAAACCTGCGGAAAGCCTGTAAGAATGCTTCGGCACTCATATCGGGAGTCACTTCTAGATGGACTGCCCTTGTTGTGGCACAAGTAAAAAGACAGATGTAAGCTTTTACTGGTTTCTTGTCTTTAGTGCCTGTAAGTGTTAGTGCTCCTGTGAAATCTACTCCTGTAGTCTCAAAGGGACGAATATGTACGACTCGTTCCTTCGGAAGTGGAGGAGGGCCAGGATATGGACACACTCTGGCCTCGTATCTCCGGCAAACAACACAGGATTTGATTATTGATTTTACTGTCTGTCTACCTTGGGGTAGCCAGTACTGTTGTCTTAAGTCTGTGAGAGTATCTAATACCCCACCATGCAGAGTGCAGTATTTGTGTATATGTAACACAATTAGTTTGCTTACTATGTGGTGACGAGGGAGCAATATTGGATTTTTTGCTTCCAAATCTATGTCAGCGTGCTGTAAGCGGCCTCCGCATCTGATTATGTTATAATTGTCAGTGTCTAACCAGAGACCCAGATCATGTTGTAGCTTCTTTGGAACATTGTCAAATTCTGTCCCGAATGTGTCGATCTGAGCTCTTTTGACCCAATACCTTAGGGCATTAGGGAATTTATGCTTGATTCCTATTTTCTTTAGAAAATCAAACACTACTTGGGTGACACCTATAAGTTTGTTCAGTTCAGAGTACCGAGTAGGATCAATTACCAAAGTCCGAGGTGGTTCTGGGTTCTCAGTGGGAACAGTAACATTGGTCACAATGACTTGTGGCTTTTGTTCAGGCCACTGGTCGCTGATTAGCCACTGAGGTCCATTGAACCACATCTCTGCCTTTGTTAATTGCCGTAAAGTCAGTCCTCGGGAGAGATAGTCAGCTGGATTCTCTTTAGTGGGTACATATCTTAGTTTATACCCTGCTGACAACTCTCGTATTTCCTTAACGCGGTTACTCACGTAAGGATTCTTACTGTTATTGTTCTTAACCCACTGTAGCACTGCCTCATTATCTGACCAAACTACTGTTTCTTTAAAGTGGATGTGGCGTAAGGCCTTGATCAAATAATGAGCCAATCTTACTCCTAACAGTAAGGCTGTTAATTCCAGTTGTGGCAGTGATCTTTTCTTTAAAGGTGCCACTCTGGCCTTTGATGTGAGCAAATTGGCTTGCCCATTTGTGACCAGGTAAGCTACTGTTCCATAAGCCTTTCCTGAGGCATCACAGAATACATGTAGCTTAATTGGTTCTTTTTCATTTACTACTGTGTTCCTGGGGAACTTGACAGACTCTAGGGTACTTAAATCTTTTACTAAACCTTGCCATTTTTCTTGTAGAGCAGGTGTTAGAAGATCATCCCAGCCTATCTTTTGTTGCCAACATTCCTGTATTATCAACTTCCCATTAATCAGTACTGGGCTTAATAGTCCTAATGGGTCGAAGGGTTTGCTGACTTGTGATAGTAATTTTCTCATTGTTAAGTTAGTGGTATCAGGCTCCACTGACTTGATTGTCAACTGATCTGTTGTCGTGTTCCATTCGATCCCTAGTACCTTTGTCATCTCGGGTACCTGGTAATCGGGAAATTCAGTTGAGATCAGTTGATTTAATTTTTCATTGTTAGAGACCCAAGATTGGAGAGGCATATTGGCTCCCATTAATTCTCGATTGGCCTCATGGTATATGTCCAACAGTTTACTTTCACTGTTGGTTGTACCTTGAAAATTATCCACATACAGGTTTTTGCTAATTTCCGTCTTGTTTGGGCTATTGGACTTCTTCAAGTGCGTATCCAAGGTAGCTTGGAGCAGAAAAGGAGATGACGTGGCGCCAAAAAGGACAGAGGCAAACCGGTAAGTGATTAATTCACTGTTCGGATCGTTAGGATCCTTAATCCATAGGAACTTTGTGTAGTTCCGGTCTTCTTCTTGAAGACCTACCCTAAGGAATGCCTTGCTGATGTCGGCCGTATATGCATAAGTCCCAATACGGAACTTTAACAGCACGTCGTAAAGCCTTTGTGTTAGGCTAGGGCCAGTTTGAAGGCAGTCGTTTAACGAAACACTACTCGGCCTCATTTTAGCACTGCAATTAAATACTATCCGTAATGGGGTAGTTGCAGAATTCTTCTGTACACAATGATGTGGTAAGTAGTGACCTTCCTTTGGGTTATCATTTGTAACAACTTCGATAAATTTGTCATCGAGTTGCTTCTGTATTATTTCATGGTACAACTTCAAGTTCTCAGGTTGTCTTTGTAAGCGCAACACCTGTGATCTCAATTGGTTTTGTGCCATAAAATGGTTGACGGGTAGCTGAGGGTGATTCAGCTTCCATGGTAGCCTGACCCAGTATTGATTATCTCTGTATATAACTGAGTCCAGGTATTGTTTGTAAGTCCAGTCATCATCTGGGCTAGGTTGTTCAGGGACAATGCCGAGAGTTGCCAGGTCCCATAACTTGTGTACAGGGGGATCAAGCTCTTCCTCGGACATGTCTCTGAGTTGCAGTGGAGACTGGTCTCCTAGTCATGCAACCATTACTGGGTTGGCATGTTGGTGTTCTACAGGTGCGGGTTGGTTTAGCCGTAATACAGGGCCTGTTAGCAAATAGCCACCTGCAGATGGTAACACGTTCATACCGTGTTTGTATTCCTTTAATTTGATAAACTTATGGTAGACATCTGATCCCATAAGGATTCCAATATTGGAAAGGTTGTCTGATGTGATTTTATCTGCCAAATGAATTCCCCTTTTTCTAGGAATTTGGCTGTTGTCCCCAGACCATATACATATAGATCTGTTGGGAATCTATCTACTACTAGAGCTTGTACATTTTGTTCGTAACCTCCTAATCGTACTTTGGGTTGTACTACCTTGAAACTCGGGCTCCTGAGTCAGTCAGGAATCCTGCTATGTTTATTCGTGTCTCCTCTACAGGTGTAAGTTTCAGGGTATCTACCAACTCTTTGGATATAAAGGTCAATTGGGACCCTTGATCAAATAATCCACGTACGGTGGCTTTGTTCTCTCCATTTCTAATGATCAATCGTGCAGTAGGTAGAGCTGATTTATGTTTAGACCTTGTTGAGAAAACACTTATGTCAGGTAGCACAGTACAAAGCTGTACTGAGGTGTTAGTTCCTTCCTCCTCCTGTGGTTTGGCAGACTTTGTACTTGAATCCCCACAAAGTGCTGTATGGTGTTGACCCTTATGGCACCTATAACAGGTGCGTATTGTTGATGTGCAGCTGTCGGGATGATGTTCCCTTATACACTTGGTACATCTATGTAACTCCTTGAGTCGTTTTATGCGTACTCACCTAGTTGTACTCACCTAGTTGTGCTTGCGGGGGTTGAGCTCTGGCTCTTTGGTCCCGCCTCTCAACCGTCAATCAACAGGTGTACAGTTTCTGAGCCTAATGGGCTCTATCATATCTACATTGAAACTGTGTATGGAGTCAGCCTCCACCACATCGCTTCCTAATGCATTCCATTTGTCAACCACTCTGACACTAAAAAAGTTCTTTCTAATATCTCTGTGGCTCATTTGGGCACTCAGTTCCACCTGTGTCCCCTAGTGCGTGTGCCCCTTGTGTTAAACAGCCTGTCTTTATCAACCCTGTCGATTCCCCTGAGAATCTTGAATGTGGTGATCATGTCCCCCCTAACTCTTCTGTCTTCCAACGAAGTGAGGTTTAATTCCTGCAGTCGCTCCTCGTAGCTCATACCTCTCAGCTCGGGTACTAGTCTGGTGGCAAACCTTTGAACCTTTTCCAGTTTAGTCTTATGCTTGACTAGATAGGGACTCCATGCTGGAGCCGCATACTCCAGGATTGGTCTGACATATGTGGTATATAATGTTCTGAAAGATTCCTTACACAAGTTTCTAAAGGCCGTTCTTATGTTAGCCAACCTGGCATATGCTGCTGATGTTATCCTCTTGATATGAGCTTCAGGGGACAGGTCTGGCGTGATATCAACCCCCAGGTCTTTCTCTCTCTCTGACTCTTGAAGTATTTCATCTCCCAAATGATACCTTGTATCTGGTCTCCTGCTTCCTACCCCTATCTTCATTACATTACATTTGCTTGGTTTAAACTCTAACAGCCATTTGTTCGACCATTCCTGCAGCTTGTCCAGGTCTTCTTGAAGTCTCAAGCTGTCCTCCTCTGTCTTAATCCTTCTCATAATTTTGGCGTCGTCAGCAAACATTGAGAGGAATGAGTCTATACCCTCTGGGAGATCATTTACGTATATCAGAAACAGGATAGGTCCAAGTACAGAGCCCTGTGGGACTCCACTGGTGACTTCACGCCAGTCTGAGGTCTCACCCCTCACTGTAACTCTCTGTTTCCTATTGCTTAGGTACTCCCTTATCCACTGGAGCGCCCTACCTGTTACTCCTGCCTGTTTCTCAGCTTATGCATCAACCTTTTATGGGGTACTGTGTCAAAGGCTTTCCGACAGTCCAAAAAATGCAGTCCGCCCACCCTTCTCTTTCTTGCTTAATTCTTGTCACCTGATCGTAGAATTCTATCAAGCCTGTAAGGCAGATTTACCCTCCCTGAACCCATGTTGATGGGTTGTCACGAAGTCTCTTCTCTCCAGATGTGTTACTAGGTTTTTTCTCACAATCTTCTCCATCACCTTGCATGGTATACAAGTTAAGGACACTGGCCTGTAGTTCAGTGCCTCTTGTCTGTCACCCTTTTTGTATATTGTACTACATTAGCAGTCTTCCATATTTCTGGTAGGTCCCCCGTTTCCAGTGACTTACTATACACTATGGAGAGTGGTAAGCAAAGTGCTCCTGCACACTCTTTCAATACCCATGGCGAGATTCCATCCGGCCCAACAGCTTTTCTCACATCCAGCTCCAATAGGTGCTTTTTGACCTCATCTCTTGTAATTTCGAACCTATCCAAGGTCACCTGGTTTGCTGCCACCTCTCCCAGCGCCGTGATATCTCCCTGTTCTATTGTAAAGACCTCCTGGAACCTTTTGTTGAGTTCTTCACACACCTCTTTGTCATTCTCTGTGTACCTGTCCTCGCCCACCCTAAGTTTAATCACCTGTTCCTTCACTGTTGTCTTCCTCCTGATGTGACTGTGTAGTAGCTTTGGTTCAGTCTTGGCTTTGTTAGCTATATCATTTTCATACCTTTTCTCAGCTGCTCTTCTCACACTGACATACTCGTTCCTGGTTCTCTGGTATCTCTCTACTTTCTGGTGTTCTGTTATTACGAAAGTTCCTCCATGCCCTTTTGTTCAGCTCCTTTGCTTTCATACATTCCCTATTAAACCACGGATTCTTCCTTTGCTTCTCTGTTTTTTCCTGTTGGGCTGGGACAAACCTGCTTAAGCCTCTGACATTTT
>WNGS01072824.1:0-17371 GCA_020271785.1 Procambarus virginalis | reverse complement strand
AAAACTATTCCTACTGAGGCAAGAATGCACCTTTTATCTGTACTAAACTCTCAAAGCACTTTACCGTAAAATTTCTAAGTCCTGCTGCTGCTGCTCTGGTTTTCAGAGGTTAGATCGGTGACCTGCCAGAGCTGCTCCTGAACCCACACTGTCACCTAACCTACTCCTCTCAAGCTGAGAGAGCTGTCCTAAGCTAGTATTACTCCGCCTGGTTATCAAATTATTAAGCAGGGTTTAAATTGAACAAACTAATCCCTATGTCCTGGTCACCCAAGATGGTTGAATTGTTATCATACTGATGGTAATTCTATTAGATATCTTAGGGAAAGGCTATTTCCAATTACAATATTTGCTAGAGATCTGAATTTGTACTTTGTAAATTAAACAACATGGAAAACTGTGGTGCGTCGGGCACCTAACCTTGACCCGTGGTAGGTCAGGTACGTCGCCCCGCGAAGTAGTACCCATTATTCCCCAGGGTGGAGTGCTAAGTCCTACACTGTTCAATGTTCTGATGCATAAATTAACAATTGATATTCCCACACTACCTGACGAAGCCGTCATTTATTATGCCGATGATATATGCATTGTTGAAATTCCCAAGCTAGACTGCAAGCTCTACTTGATTCATTCGCTGCTAAAAGCATCGAACGTGGTCTTGTTATCTATATAACTAAATCCAGAGTTCTCTATCCCCAAGAGAAAACTCATGTCCCTATAACTTTCAAGGTCAACAACCTGAACATTGAAACGTGTAGGCAGCACAAATACGTTGGAGTTGGTATTAACAGTGACATTGTAAATGATCTACACCGTAGGTTAAAAGAAAGACTAAAACCATTGAGAACACTTACTGGTTAGAATATTGGTATCAACATTAAATATGCTAGACTATTCTATATGATGTTCGTTAGATCTCTCGTTGATTATAATGCTCTGCACTTAATTAATTTCCCCTCCTCTGTGTTGGACAAACTTGAAGTAGTACAGAATGAGGCCGTGAGGATAATTCTTGGTGCCCCAAGATGCACAAGAATCATCAACATGCGGGAAGAACTGAAGCTTCCAACCATACTAGAGAGAATCATGCAAGTCAACACCACATTTTGCCTTAAAGTCATGAGAGACCCTACGTCTCCTGCATTGCTCAGAGACAAATTATTTAGTGCTGTTAACACCCTTTTGACTGGTGCCGACATACCAACTCACTCCTTTTATGATAATTGGCTGAGCATCAATGCTTACAATCTCATTAAACTTAACATTCCTTTTAAGTGCAATCTACCTGTCTCTGATATTCCTCTTTATCTGTACCCCACCATTCAAGTATCATACACACCTGTCACCAAGAAAGATAATGAGAATCTTGCTCTTCTCAAAGCTGTCACTCTTGAAACATTTGCCTGCTCCATCGAGAGTTTAAGATCTCACGAGCACTGTATCTACACCGACGGCTCAGTCCCATCCTCTACTGGACGGACTGCAGCGGCATGTAGATTTTATAGAAATAATATTTGCACAAAGACTGTCAGTGTCAAGTTAAACAACTAGCTGACCTCCACACAAGCAGAACTAGCAGCATTACACTTAGCTACCAGTACATTAAAAAACATTGGAGGAGGAATAATATTCTGTGATTCAAAGTCTGCTCTTCAAGCAATCGAAAACTTCTCTTGGAAGATCGATAGCAAGAACCTAATACTCCTAATTATAAATGACTTAATTGATGCACAGAGTAAAGGGTCTCGAATTTCCTTTGTATGGATACCTTCACACATAAATATAACCCATCATAATGAGACAGACATTGCAGCCAAATTAGCGTGTAACAAGTTTGAAGTTGAATTAGATCTAGGTATCCCCATCTCTGCTGTCAAAACTGTATTGGTCCAAACATTCAGATCTGATAGGAAAGAACTTGCTGACTCCTAACGACCTGAAAGTACTAGTATAAAAAGCTATGATTTGTTGAGATCTGAAACCTACATCTATGGGCAGCACAAAACGTCCACTAGGCTGTGCGACACAGTGGTTGCATGGATCAGGTTGGGTTACCGTTACCTGTGGCAGGTGGCTGTAGGTGACGGATCTCCCAATCCTGAGCACTCCAGTTGCAAACTCTGTGAGCAGGAACTACGGCACGATCTCCCGCACTACATCACTGAATGCCCAGTTATTAAACCTTTTAGACCAGTTGGCATGAGGTACCTGGAGCTTTGCAATTACTTTATTCACTCTCGTATTCTTCAAGATATCCTCACAGTGTACCCAAAATTTGCCCAACATATGACCCTGTATGACTAACCATCCTGCGAGATGGGGACTTGTATTACCACTGCTACCTTATTCAATCTTGTGTTGATGATATCCTCAAAATGCATCCGGAGTCTGCCAGTGCAGACTGCTTATCACATGCCTCTGTATGACTAACCATCCTGTGTGATGGGGATTTTTTAGCATCAACTAGTTAGCTTTTTTGACACACTGTACTCCCCTTCATATAGTCTAGGGTAGCTGCACTAATGCAGATGTACCTAATGTATTAATAAAAAAAAAAGTAGTACCCTCTACTCTAAATGACGTCACTGAAGGTAACTTAATCATCATTCCAACAATTGAGGAATCTCTAGATACTTGAGCAGGTAAATTATTGAATACAATATTAATGAAAACTTGAATTTCTCCAAATTAGTGAATTAACAAGAAGCTGAAGTCACGGATAGAGGGAGCACGGAGGTGGGCGGTGAAACGAGCCTCTCGCTGACGGCCTGACCTGACCGGTGGTGCCAAATCTACCATAGTCAACTGATTTCAAACTAAAGAGGGGATTTGATTCTTCATTCCTAAATGACCTTAAGTTCATCTCCATACTTGACAAAACAGGTTATTAATTACAGTTACTTTAATACCTGAATTCATCAAAAGTGATACTTTAAATACAAGGAGGAGCTGGCGACCGTCGCTTCCACAACTCTGCCCTAATCTCCTCTGGGGTCACCCTTTTCTCTCCCAAGTTAGGTAACTCTCGCCTCGCTTCAACTTTCCACTTTTCAAACCACGTAGCCCCCATGTAATATTTATAACAGATCTATAATAAATAATTTCTACAACAAAACCTAGCTTGTTACACAGTAGTAACGAACACTACGATGGTCACGAACACTACAGTGGTCACGAAAACTACAGTGGTCACGAACACTACGATGGTCACGAACACTACGATGGCCACGAACACTACAGTGGTCACGAACACTACAGAGGTCACGAACACTACGATGGTCACGAACACTACGATCGTCACGAACCCTACAGTGGTCACGATCACTACAGTGGTCACGATCACTACGATGGTCACGAACACTACAGTGGTCATGAACACTACGATGGTCACGAACACTACAGTGGTCACCATCACTATGATGGTCACGAACACTGCAGTGGTCACGAACACTACAGTGGTCACGAACACTACAGTGGTCACGAACACTACAGTGGTCACGAACACTACAGTGGTCACGAACACTACAGTGGTCACGAACACTACGATGGTCACGAACACTACGATGGTCACGAACACTACAGTGGTCACGAACACTACAGTGGTCACGAACACTACGATGGTCACGAACACTACAGTAGTTACGAACACTACAGTGGTTACGAACACTACGATGGTCATGAACACTACTACGATGGTCACGAACACTACGATGGTCACAAACACTTTGATGGTCACGAACACTACTGTGGTCACGAACACTACTGTGGTCCCGAACACTACAGTGGTCACGAACACTACGATGGTCACGAACACTACGATGGTCACGAACACTTTGATGGTCACGAACACTACAGTGGTCTCGAACACTACAGTGGTCACGAAGACTACAGTAGTCAGGAACACTACAGTGGTTACGAACACAACAGTGGTCACGAACACTACGATGGTCAGCAACACTACAGTGGTCACGAACACTACGATGGTCGCGAACACTACAGTGGTCACGAACACTACAGTGGTCACGAACACTTCAGTGGTCACGAACACTACAGTGGTCACGAACACTACAGTGGTCACGAACACTAAGATAGTCACGAACACTACGATGGTCAGCAACACTACGATGATCACGAACACTACGATGGTCACGAACACTACGATGGTCACGAACACTACAATGGTCATGAACACTACGATAGTCACGAACACTACGATGGTCACGAACACTACAGTGGTCACGAACACTATAATAGTCAAGAACACAACAGTGGTCATGAACACTACGATGGTCACGAACACTACCGTGGTCACGAACACTACGATGGTCACGAACACTACTGTGGCCACGAACACTACAGTAGTCACGAACACTAGAGTGGTCACAAACATAACAGTGGTCACGAACACTTCAGTGGTCACGAACACTACAGTGGTCACGAACACAACAATGGTCACGAACACTACGATGGTCACGAACACTACTGTGGTCACGAACAAGAGTGGTCACGAACACTACAGTGGTCACGAACACAACTGTGGTCACGAACAAGAGTGGTCACGAACACTACTGTGGTCACGATCACTACGATGGTCACGAACACTACAGTGGTCACGAACACTACGATGGTCACGAACACTACAGTGGTCACCATCACTATGATGGTCACGAACACTGCAGTGGTCACGAACACTACAGTGGTCACGAACACTACAGTGGTCACGAACACTACAGTGGTCACGAACACTACAGTGGTCACGAACACTACATTGGTCACGAACACTACAGTGGTCACGAACACTACGATGGTCACGAACACTACAGTGGTCACGAACACTACGATGGTCACGAACACTACAGTGGTCACGAACACTACAGTGGTTACGAACACTACAGTGGTCACGAACACTACGATGGTCACGAACACTACAGTAGTTACGAACACTACAGTGGTTACGAACACTACGATGGTCATGAACACTACTACGATGGTCACGAACACTACGATGGTCACGAACACTTTGATGGTCACGAACACTACTGTGGTCACGAACACTACTGTGGTCCCGAACACTACAGTGGTCACGAACACTACGATGGTCACGAACACTACGATGGTCACGAACACTTTGATGGTCACGAACACTACAGTGGTCTCGAACACTACAGTGGTCACGAACACTACAGTAGTCAGGAACACTACAGTGGTTACGAACACAACAGTGGTCACGAACACTACGATGGTCAGCAACACTACAGTGGTCACGAACACTACGATGGTCACGAACACTACAGTGGTCACGAACACTACAGTGGTCACGAACACTTCAGTGGTCACGAACACTACAGTGGTCACGAACACTACAGTGGTCACGAACACTAAGATAGTCACGAACACTACGATGGTCAGCAACACTACGATGATCACGAACACTACGATGGTCACGAACACTACGATGGTCACGAACACTACAATGGTCATGAACACTACGATAGTCACGAACACTACGATGGTCACGAACACTACAGTGGTCACGAACACTATAATAGTCAAGAACACAACAGTGGTCATGAACACTACGATGGTCACGAACACTACCGTGGTCACGAACACTACGATGGTCACGAACACTACTGTGGCCACGAACACTACAGTAGTCACGAACACTAGAGTGGTCACAAACATAACAGTGGTCACGAACACTACAGTGGTCACGAACACAACAATGGTCACGAACACTACGATGGTCACGAACACTACTGTGGTCACGAACAAGAGTGGTCACGAACACTACAGTGGTCACGAACACAACTGTGGTCACGAACAAGAGTGGTCACAAACACTACTGTGGTCACGAACAAGAGTGGTCACGAACACTACAGTGGTCACGAACACTATAATAGTCAAGAACACAACAGTGGTCATGAACACTACGATGGTCACTAACACTACCGTGGTCACGAACACTACGATGGTCACGAACACTACAGTGGTCACTAACACTACGATGGTCACGAACACAACAGTGGTCACGAACACTACAGTAGTCATGAACACTACAGTGGTCACGAACACTACAGTAGTCATGAACACTAGAGTGGTCACGAACATAACAGTGGTCACGAACACTACAGTGGTCACGAACACAACAATGGTCACGAACACTACGATGGTCACGAACACTACTGAGGCCACGAACACTACGATGGTTACGAACACTACAGTGTCACGAACACTACAGCGGTCACAAACGCTACAGTGGTCACGAACACTACATTGGTCACGAAGACTACGATGGTTGTGGTAAAAACTCCAGGCAGTATATCTTCTTTTAATTGACTTCAGTCAATTAAAGTTTATCTTATTTTTTCTTCTTAGTAGGTAAGAAATTGAGTGGACTGTATGTACTTGTTAAAACTGCCTGAAATTATTCTCACACAAATTGGGGGGACAATTTGTAGCTTAAACCACTTTGTAATGGCTCCTTCTTAAACTACAAATTGTTTACCTAAGTTTAATTATATTATTTTATCATACCACATATGGTGGTCTAATCTACTATTATTTCAACAATTATTACTAGTTATGAATACTACTACTACAATAACTAGAATGGCCTTATCTGAGCCTGTAGTAAGGGCCTGCTAAAGCTGTGTCATGTTAGCATCTATGTGGGTGTGGCCCTGTGCCTCATGGTGCCAATGGCGGCTGTGGAGGCCTTCAAGGCTGGCAACAGCTAGGTACATGTACATAGTTCTACTGCTCAGCTACTTGCTGTTCCAAGTCACAATTTACATGGTGGGTGTTGTTCATATATCATCCGCCAATACCATTTGGATATTAATCAGTGCACTAGAAGAATAAACAAATACTTGGTAAGACGGATACTGGAGTGCTCTTATTTGTAGTAGTGATGTTGCTATGGCAGTTTCTTAAGGCAGAGTAGGTCTATCCTGTGTGGCCATTATCACAACACACGAGCACCCATTGTTATTGTTTTCGTGTGAGCGTGGCGTCTGTAAGAGACGCTCAGCCTCCCTAGTTGTTCCAATATTTTTTCCACTTCTAAGTTAAATTTACGTTAACAAGGGAATCAAGCTATATTTTGGTGTTAATAATTATATTCAGTCTTATTGAACACTTTTTTATTCAATTTAGACATTAAACTGTTGTATGAACAGTGGTTTAATAATGTAAATACTGCGGCGACGTCGATGACGTCACGGAGTCTCCCATTCTCTAATTTTAAGAGGATACTGTTAAGGGAAGACTATACTATTTGTGTATGAGTGTGTCGGTTTCCCGACATAATTCCGGGGGGGAAGAACACGGGTCGAAGTCCCGGTAAGGACTGCGATCACTTTATTCTTCTCCTTCAGAATTATAATGCTGCTTTAATTTGAGTTTACATTGTTGAGCTGCAGTCCTTTGGGGACGTATGTCCCGTACTGGCGTATCGGGTGCTGGAAGTCGCTGTACGTCTTCGTTCCTGGCCAGTTCTAAAGGAACTAATTTCTCTAAAGTTTTGAGAGTAGTGTTGCCTCGGCATTTCACTTTCACTATTCTCAAGATGCCCTGGCTGTCTGGATGAACAGAGACTATTTGACCTAAAGGCCACTCTGAGCGTGGTCCATCACTATCCACCAGAACTATGTCACCAGGGTTCAAGTTAATTCTGTTGTAGGGGTTGTTTGCCCCGTAATGATACTCTCTCAGAGCTGTAAGGTATTCTCGAGTCCATACGTCATTCCACCGACTTATCACCCTTGATAGATGTTTGAAACGTTGAACCAAATCACTCTCTTGGACATATGAAGGATCCTCTGGTTCCTCGTCCGTAAGGGACACAAGTGTTTTGAGAGGTCTACCATACATCAAATGAGCTGGACTTAATGGTTCACGCTGCAAAACATCATCAGAGAGGTAGGTAAGTGGTCGGTTATTGACTCGTGCTTCTATCTCTATGACTACTGTTTGAAGCTCCTGCAGGTCAATCTTTTGGCGGTGTAGGGTTTTCCGTAGAGAACGTTTTACCGTACCAACCATGCGTTCATAGAAGCCTCCGTGCCATGGTGCTCTGGGAGGTATGAATTTCCAATGGCACTGCCGTTGATTTAGGGCTGTGCGTACCTTTGGATGTGTCCAGATTTTCCTCAGACATGCTTCTCCTGCCACTAAGTTGGACCCATTGTCTGAGATCATTAACTTAGGACAGGATCTACGTGAAGCAAACCTGCGGAAAGCCTGTAAGAATGCTTCGGCACTCATATCGGGAGTCACTTCTAGATGGACTGCCCTTGTTGTGGCACAAGTAAAAAGACAGATGTAAGCTTTTACTGGTTTCTTGTCTTTAGTGCCTGTAAGTGTTAGTGCTCCTGTGAAATCTACTCCTGTAGTCTCAAAGGGACGAATATGTACGACTCGTTCCTTCGGAAGTGGAGGTGGGCCAGGATATGGACACACTCTGGCATCGTATCTCCGGCAAACAACACAGGATTTGATTATTGATTTTACTGTCTGTCTACCTTGGGGTAGCCAGTACTGTTGTCTTAAGTCTGTGAGAGTATCTAATACCCCACCATGCAGAGTGCAGTATTTGTGTATATGTAACACAATTAGTTTGCTTACTATGTGGTGACGAGGGAGCAATATTGGATTTTTTGCTTCCAAATCTATGTCAGCGTGCTGTAAGCGGCCTCCGCATCTGATTATGTTATAATTGTCAGTGTCTAACCAGAGACCCAGATCACGTTGTAGCTTCTTTGGAACATTGTCAAATTCTGTCCCGAATGTGTCGATCTGAGCTCTTTTGACCCAATACCTTAGGGCATTAGGGAATTTATGCTTGATTCCTATTTTCTTTAGAAAATCAAACACTACTTGGGTGACACCTATAAGTTTGTTCAGTTCAGAGTACCGAGTAGGATCAATTACCAAAGTCCGAGGTGGTTCTGGGTTCTCAGTGGGAACAGTAACATTGGTCACAATGACTTGTGGCTTTTGTTCAGGCCACTGGTCGCTGATTAGCCACTGAGGTCCATTGAACCACATCTCTGCCTTTGTTAATTGCCGTAAAGTCAGTCCTCGGGAGAGATAGTCAGCTGGATTCTCTTTTGTGGGTACATATCTTAGTTTATACCCTGCTGACAACTCTCGTATTTCCTTAACGCGGTTACTCACGTAAGGATTCTTACTGTTATTGTTCTTAACCCACTGTAGTACTGCCTCATTATCTGACCAAACTACTGTTTCTTTAAAGTGGATGTGGCGTAAGGCCTTGATCAAATAATGAGCCAATCTTACTCCTAACAGTAAGGCTGTTAATTCCAGTTGTGGCAGTGATCTTTTCTTTAAAGGTGCCACTCTGGCCTTTGATGTGAGCAAATTGGCTTGCCCATTTGTGACCAGGTAAGCTACTGTTCCATAAGCCTTTCCTGAGGCATCACAGAATACATGTAGCTTAATTGGTTCTTTTTCATTTACTACTGTGTTCCTGGGGAACTTGACAGACTCTAGGGTACTTAAATCTTTTACTAAACCTTGCCATTTTTCTTGTAGGGCAGGTGTTAGAAGATCATCCCAGCCTATCTTTTGTTGCCAACATTCCTGTATTATCAACTTCCCATTAATCAGTACTGGGCTTAATAGTCCTAATGGGTCGAAGGGTTTGCTGACTTGTGATAGTAATTTTCTCATTGTTAAGTTAGTGGTATCAGGCTCCACTGACTTGATTGTCAACTGATCTGTTGTCGTGTTCCATTCGACACCTAGTACCTTTGTCATCTCGGGTACCTGGTAATCGGGAAATTCAGTTGAGATCAGTTGATTTAATTTTTCATTGTTAGAGACCCAAGATTGGAGAGGCATATTGGCTCCCATTAATTCTCGATTGGCCTCATGGTATATGTCCAACAGTTTACTTTCACTGTTGGTTGTACCTTGAAAATTATCCACATACAGGTTTTTGCTAATTTCCGTCTTGTTTGGGCTATTGGACTTCTTCAAGTGCGTATCCAAGGTAGCTTGGAGCAGAAAAGGAGATGACGTGGCGCCAAAAAGGACAGAGGCAAACCGGTAAGTGATTAATTCACTGTTCGGATCGTTAGGATCCTTAATCCATAGGAACTTTGTGTAGTTCCGGTCTTCTTCTTGAAGACCTACCCTAAGGAATGCCTTGCTGATGTCGGCCGTATATGCATAAGTCCCAATACGGAACTTTAACAGCACGTCGTAAAGCCTTTGTGTTAGGCTAGGGCCAGTTTGAAGACAGTCGTTTAACGAAACACTACTCGGCCTCATTTTAGCACTGCAATTAAATACTATCCGTAATGGGGTAGTTGCAGAATTCTTCTGTACACAATGATGTGGTAAGTAGTGACCTTCCTTTGGGTTATCATTTGTAACAACTTCGATAAATTTGTCATCGAGTTGCTTCTGTATTATTTCATGGTACAACTTCAAGTTCTCAGGTTGTCTTTGTAAGCGCAACACCTGTGATCTCAATTGGTTTTGTGCCATAAAATGGTTGACGGGTAGCTGAGGGTGATTCAGCTTCCATGGTAGCCTGACCCAGTATTGATTATCTCTGTATATAACTGAGTCCAGGTATTGTTTGTAAGTCCAGTCATCATCTGGGCTAGGTTGTTCAGGGACAATGCCGAGAGTTGCCAGGTCCCATAACTTGTGTACAGGGGGATCAAGCTCTTCCTCGGACATGTCTCTGAGTTGCAGTGGAGACTGGTCTCCTAGTCATGCAACCATTACTGGGTTGGCATGTTGGTGTTCTACAGGTGCGGGTTGGTTTAGCCGTAATACAGGGCCTGTTAGCAAATAGCCACCTGCAGATGGTAACACGTTCATACCGTGTTTGTATTCCTTTCCTTTGATAAACTTATGGTAGACATCTGATCCCATAAGGATTCCAATATTGGAAAGGTTATCTGTTGTGATTTTATCAGCCAAATGAATTCCCTTTTTTCTAGGAATTTGGCTGTTGTCCCCAGACCATATACATATAGATCTGTTGGGAATCTATCTACTACTAGAGCTTGTACATTTTGTTCGTAACCTCCTAATCGTACTTTGGGTTGTACTACCTTGAAAACTCGGGCTCCTGAGTCAGTCAGGAATCCTGCTATGTTTATTCGTGTCTCCTCTACAGGTGTAAGTTTCAGGGTATCTACCAACTCTTTGGATATAAAGGTCAATTGGGACCCTTGATCAAATAATCCACGTACGGTGGCTTTGTTCTCTCCATTTCTAATGATCAATCGTGCAGTAGGTAGAGCTGATTTATGTTTAGACCTTGTTGAGAAAACACTTATGTCAGGTAGCACAGTACAAAGCTGTACTGAGGTGTTAGTTCCTTCCTCCTCCTGTGGTTTGGCAGACTTTGTACTTGAATCCCCACAAAGTGCTGTATGGTGTTGACCCTTATGGCACCTATAACAGGTGCGTATTGTTGATGTGCAGCTGTCGGGATGATGTTCCCTTATACACTTGGTACATCTATGTATCTCCTTGAGTCGTTTTATGCGTGTTGCACGATCGGGGTATCGTCTGCAATTGTACATGGAATGTGATTGTTCACAGAACAGACATGGTCTCCAGACGTTAACAGTATCTTGAGGAGTCACCGATTTGGGTGACGCGTTACCTGTAGGTTTGGAGGTACCAACTGCGTATGTGCCCACACTGCCTTGTCTCCACTTTGGAGAGGGAGAAGTTGTTTTAGATTTGTTTGGAGTACTGTTTGTACTCTGTTGTTTACTATTAGTAGTAGACGAAGGTTTAGATGTCGCTTTTTCATCTGGGATAACTCTTTCTCGTTCTATGATGGTTTGTAACCCCTTTGTAATCTCTGTTACTGTCAGATATGACTTTCCATACAACACAAACAACTTATCCAGGATGTCCCTGGGTAATTTGCGAGTCATATGGACTTGGATTATCCAGTCTGATTCATCCAAGTTTACTTTATTTTTAAGTGCCTTAAGCAAAGACTCAAGCTCCAATCTAAAGGCTTGGAGTGAGACTGCTGTATTATTTGGATGTTTAATATCTAACAGCTTCTGGGTTAAAATTCTGATAGTCCTTTCAGGCTTCGCATAGTTGTCCTTGAGTAGTTGTACAGCATTGTCATAATCGTCATCTGTGTGATTCAGATTACAGACTACCTGAAAGGCTTCATCCTTCAAGACACTCTGTAATACGTAAATACATTGACATTAGAATCCACAGAATCGACAAATTTGCTCCAGAAATTGTCCCAATTCTCGTCCTCTGTTCCAGAAAAATTACATGATGTCAATGTACCAAGACGACAAAGTTTACGTATTTACAGAGTGTCTTGAAGGATGAAGCCTTTCAGGTAGTCTGTAATCTGAATCACACAGATGACGATTATGACAATGCTGTACAACTACTCAAGGACAACTATGCGAAGCCTGAAAGGACTATCAGAATTTTAACCCAGAAGCTGTTAGATATTAAACATCCAAATAATACAGCAGTCTCACTCCAAGCCTTTAGATTGGAGCTTGAGTCTTTGCTTAAGGCACTTAAAAATAAAGTAAACTTGGATGAATCAGACTGGATAATCCAAGTCCATATGACTCGCAAATTACCCAGGGACATCCTGGATAAGTTGTTTGTGTTGTATGGAAAGTCATATCTGACAGTAACAGAGATTACAAAGGGGTTACAAACCATCATAGAACGAGAAAGAGTTATCCCAGATGAAAAAGCGACATCTAAACCTTCGTCTACTACTAATAGTAAACAACAGAGTACAAACAGTACTCCAAACAAATCTAAAACAACTTCTCCCTCTCCAAAGTGGAGACAAGGCAGTGTGGGCACATACGCAGTTGGTACCTCCAAACCTACAGGTAACGCGTCACCCAAATCGGTGACTCCTCAAGATACTGTTAACGTCTGGAGACCATGTCTGTTCTGTGAACAATCACATTCCATGTACAATTGCAGACGATACCCCGATCGTGCAACACGCATAAAACGACTCAAGGAGATACATAGATGTACCAAGTGTATAAGGGAACATCATCCCGACAGCTGCACATCAACAATACGCACCTGTTATAGGTGCCATAAGGGTCAACACCATACAGCACTTTGTGGGGATTCAAGTACAAAGTCTGCCAAACCACAGGAGGAGGAAGGAACTAACACCTCAGTACAGCTTTGTACTGTGCTACCTGACATAAGTGTTTTCTCAACAAGGTCTAAACATAAATCAGCTCTACCTACTGCACGATTGATCATTAGAAATGGAGAGAACAAAGCCACCGTACGTGGATTATTTGATCAAGGGTCCCAATTGACCTTTATATCCAAAGAGTTGGTAGATACCCTGAAACTTACACCTGTAGAGGAGACACGAATAAACATAGCAGGATTCCTGACTGACTCAGGAGCCCGAGTTTTCAAGGTAGTACAACCCAAAGTACGATTAGGAGGTTACGAACAAAATGTACAAGCTCTAGTAGTAGATAGATTCCCAACAGATCTGTATGTATATGGTCTGGGGACAACAGCCAAATTCCTAGAAAAAAGGGGAATTCATTTGGCTGATAAAATCACAACAGATAACCTTTCCAATATTGGAATCCTTATGGGATCAGATGTCTACCATAAGTTTATCAAAGGAAAGGAATACAAACACGGTATGAACGTGTTACCATCTGCAGGTGGCTATTTGCTAACAGGCCCTGTATTACGGCTAAACCAACCCGCACCTGTAGAACACCAACATGCCAACCCAGTAATGGTTGCATGACTAGGAGACCAGTCTCCACTGCAACTCAGAGACATGTCCGAGGAAGAGCTTGATCCCCCTGTACACAAGTTATGGGACCTGGCAACTCTCGGCATTGTCCCTGAACAACCTAGCCCAGATGATGACTGGACTTACAAACAATACCTGGACTCAGTTATATACAGAGATAATCAATACTGGGTCAGGCTACCATGGAAGCTGAATCACCCTCAGCTACCCGTCAACCATTTTATGGCACAAAACCAATTGAGATCACAGGTGTTGCGCTTACAAAGACAACCTGAGAACTTGAAGTTGTACCATGAAATAATACAGAAGCAACTCGATGACAAATTTATCGAAGTTGTTACAAATGATAACCCAAAGGAAGGTCACTACTTACCACATCATTGTGTACAGAAGAATTCTGCAACTACCCCATTACGGATAGTATTTAATTGCAGTGCTAAAATGAGGCCGAGTAGTGTTTCGTTAAACGACTGTCTTCAAACTGGCCCTAGCCTAACACAAAGGCTTTACGACGTGCTGTTAAAGTTCCGTATTGGGACTTATGCATATACGGCCGACATCAGCAAGGCATTCCTTAGGGTAGGTCTTCAAGAAGAAGACCGGAACTACACAAAGTTCCTATGGATTAAGGATCCTAACGATCCGAACAGTGAATTAATCACTTACCGGTTTGCCTCTGTCCTTTTTGGCGCCACGTCATCTCCTTTTCTGCTCCAAGCTACCTTGGATACGCACTTGAAGAAGTCCAATAGCCCAAACAAGACAGAAATTAGCAAAAACCTGTATGTGGATAATTTTCAAGGTACAACCAACAGTGAAAGTAAACTGTTGGACATATACCATGAGGCCAATCGAGAATTAATGGGAGCCAATATGCCTCTCCAATCTTGGGTCTCTAACAATGAAAAATTAAATCAACTGATCTCAACTGAATTTCCCGATTACCAGGTACCCGAGATGACAAAGGTACTAGGTGTCGAATGGAACACGACAACAGATCAGTTGACAATCAAGTCAGTGGAGCCTGATACCACTAACTTAACAATGAGAAAATTACTATCACAAGTCAGCAAACCCTTCGACCCATTAGGACTATTAAGCCCAGTACTGATTAATGGGAAGTTGATAATACAGGAATGTTGGCAACAAAAGATAGGCTGGGATGATCTTCTAACACCTGCCCTACAAGAAAAATGGCAAGGTTTAGTAAAAGATTTAAGTACCCTAGAGTCTGTCAAGTTCCCCAGGAACACAGTAGTAAATGAAAAAGAACCAATTAAGCTACATGTATTCTGTGATGCCTCAGGAAAGGCTTATGGAACAGTAGCTTACCTGGTCACAAATGGGCAAGCCAATTTGCTCACATCAAAGGCCAGAGTGGCACCTTTAAAGAAAAGATCACTGCCACAACTGGAATTAACAGCCTTACTGTTAGGAGTAAGATTGGCTCATTATTTGATCAAGGCCTTACGCCACATCCACTTTAAAGAAACAGTAGTTTGGTCAGATAATGAGGCAGTACTACAGTGGGTTAAGAACAATAACAGTAAGAATCCTTACGTGAGTAACCGCGTTAAGGAAATACGAGAGTTGTCAGCAGGGTATAAACTAAGATATGTACCCACAAAAGAGAATCCAGCTGACTATCTCTCCCGAGGACTGACTTTACGGCAATTAACAAAGGCAGAGATGTGGTTCAATGGACCTCAGTGGCTAATCAGCGACCAGTGGCCTGAACAAAAGCCACAAGTCATTGTGACCAATGTTACTGTTCCCACTGAGAACCCAGAACCACCTCGGACTTTGGTAATTGATCCTACTCGGTACTCTGAACTGAACAAACTTATAGGTGTCACCCAAGTAGTGTTTGATTTTCTAAAGAAAATAGGAATCAAGCATAAATTCCCTAATGCCCTAAGGTATTGGGTCAAAAGAGCTCAGATCGACACATTCGGGACAGAATTTGACAATGTTCCAAAGAAGCTACAACGTGATCTGGGTCTCTGGTTAGACACTGACAATTATAACATAATCAGATGCGGAGGCCGCTTACAGCACGCTGACATAGATTTGGAAGCAAAAAATCCAATATTGCTCCCTCGTCACCACATAGTAAGCAAACTAATTGTGTTACATATACACAAATACTGCACTCTGCATGGTGGGGTATTAGATACTCTCACAGACTTAAGACAACAGTACTGGCTACCCCAAGGTAGACAGACAGTAAAATCAATAATCAAATCCTGTGTTGTTTGCCGGAGATACGATGCCAGAGTGTGTCCATATCCTGGCCCACCTCCACTTCCGAAGGAACGAGTCGTACATATTCGTCCCTTTGAGACTACAGGAGTAGATTTCACAGGAGCACTAACACTTACAGGCACTAAAGACAAGAAACCAGTAAAAGCTTACATCTGTCTTTTTACTTGTGCCACAACAAGGGCAGTCCATCTAGAAGTGACTCCCGATATGAGTGCCGAAGCATTCTTACAGGCTTTCCGCAGGTTTGCTTCACGTAGATCCTGTCCTAAGTTAATGATCTCAGACAATGGGTCCAACTTAGTGGCAGGAGAAGCATGTCTGAGGAAAATCTGGACACATCCAAAGGTACGCACAGCCCTAAATCAACGGCAGTGCCATTGGAAATTCATACCTCCCAGAGCACCATGGCACGGAGGCTTCTATGAACGCATGGTTGGTACGGTAAAACGTTCTCTACGGAAAACCCTACACCGCCAAAAGATTGACCTGCAGGAGCTTCAAACAGTAGTCATAGAGATAGAAGCACGAGTCAATAACCGACCACTTACCTACCTCTCTGATGATGTTTTGCAGCGTGAACCATTAAGTCCAGCTCATTTGATGTATGGTAGACCTCTCAAAACACTTGTGTCCCTTACGGACGAGGAACCAGAGGATCCTTCATATGTCCAAGAGAGTGATTTGGTTCAACGTTTCAAACATCTATCAAGGGTGATAAGTCGGTGGAATGACGTATGGACTCGAGAATACCTTACAGCTCTGAGAGAGTATCATTACGGGGCAAACAACCCTACAACAGAATTAACTTGAACCCTGGTGACATAGTTCTGGTGGATAGTGATGGACCACGCTCAGAGTGGCCTTTAGGTCAAATAGTCTCTGTTCATCCAGACAGCCAGGGCATCTTGAGAATAGTGAAAGTGAAATGCCGAGGCAACACTACTCTCAAAACTTTAGAGAAATTAGTTCCTTTAGAACTGGCCAGGAACGAAGACGTACAGCGACTTCCAGCACCCGATACGCCAGTACGGGACATACGTCCCCAAAGGACTGCAGCTCAACAATGTAAACTCAAATTAAAGCAGCATTATAATTCTGAAGGAGAAGAATAAAGTGATCGCAGTCCTTACCGGGACTTCGACCCGTGTTCTTCCCCCCCGGAATTATGTCGGGAAACCGACACACTCATACACAAATAGTATAGTCTTCCCTTAACAGTATCCTCTTAAAATTTAGAGAATGGGAGACTCCGTGACGTCATCGACGTCGCCCGTATTTACATTATTAACCACTGTTCAG
>WNGS01072823.1:0-14205 GCA_020271785.1 Procambarus virginalis | reverse complement strand
ATATATATATATTATATATATATATATAATATATATATAATATATATTATATATATATAATATATATACTATTATATATATATAAGGGGTACCACCTCTGGTGCAAGTGTAGGGACCCATAGCCTCGGAGAAGAAAATAAAGAGTACTCAGAGAAGACCTTGTGGATCCTCACTGAACACTTTGATATTTTTCTTCTCCTACCACCCCTATTCTTTTGGTATGTGTGTATATTTATCTAATTTATTTGAAAATGTCATTACACAAAAAAGTTACAATATTGATTACATGCAGGGTACAAGGCTGCTTGTCACAAGTTGAATAGCTCCTCAAGCTCCTCAGATGGCGGGCAGGAACCATGGATGCAGTGAGCATTTCCTCTCTGGATTGCCACACTAAGGCGCTGAAAAGAAAACTGGCAGCCCTAGGGTCTCTAGTTGTTTCGATTAGCTTAGACCCCAACTCCTTCAAAAAGCTAGCAGCACTTTTACCCCAGGCACCAAGTGTCTCTGAGGCAATGGGGACAAAATTGTAGTGGTGCTCAAGGTCTCTGTATTTACGTGACTTGGCCTCTTCCCGGTGATTGGCAGCTCCTCCTGCTTGAGTAGCACTGAAGTCAACATAGGTATTGGCTAGAGTTGAAACGCAAGTGTAGTCCCACACCAACTGTCTACCATTCTTCCAGGGGTTCACCGTGATTCCGTCTGGGCGACCAACAGGCTCATTAAAGTTGCGGGACATTAGGTAACGGGGCTCTCTCTCTGCTGGACAACTGGTTGTGGTAAGGCTTCTCTTAATAATGTCATTGACCTCGCCGTGTCTTGCATGCCATCCTCCTGTCCTTTGGCAGAGAAGGCCAAGCCGTCCGTAACTGTCGGCCTCTGCCTCGCCGCAAATACACCTGTATTCGGTGTGGATTGGGGCAGCGAGACGGAGAGCCACGGCAATTCGGAGGGCCTGTGGTGTGAGACGGGTGCCGGTTGCTGACATTGGGGTTGCTAATAGGAAATCGCCTGCATGGGGAGCTGCTACAGCTCTAAGTCGGGCAGTGTCATGTGGTGTTGTCGCAGCTTCTAGCAAAGTCTCAGCTTCTTGGTCGGCAATGGAGCGATCCCAGCTGGATTGCCTATGGGCTTCAGAAGGCGGTGGTTGGGGTGCTGGTCCTGCGCGAGAGACCCATTTGGTTGTGCAGTCTGTGAAGCTGGGATCATGTACCGCTGCCTGTTGAACTAGGTGCTCAGGTAGGATTTCCTTCACCAAGTTGTCAGACCCCACTGAAGAGGACAGGAACGCTGGTGCAGCAATTTGTGTTGCTGTGCGCACGCCAAGGCCCCCGAGTCTGACAGGAAGGGAGGCCTGTTTCCACTGTGAGTCGCTGAGGGAAATATTGAGGGCTTTTTCTAGTGTTGATTTCAGCAAGCTGTCGTACTCTTCTAATTTAATATTGTTGAAAGATGGCGAACATCTTAGAAAATAGGTCAGCCTGGGGAGGGACAAGCATCTGGTGATGCTTGTCCGAGGACATTATGGCCCTTTTGCTCTACGCGAGGTTTCTGTCCACGCTGAGCTGGCCTTAGGACACCTGCGTTATCATTTGACAGATGTACCGCCCCAGTCAAACTCCCCACCTGATAATGTCCTCGGAGCGTTTAATGTTTACCTCCGTGATGAGGTAAAGTGCATCATGGGCATCGATGTCTTCAATCCTCTCGTTCATCCTCTTCAGGTCAGTGATCTTCTTTCCAAGGACCTCGTCGATGGCATTCCTTCCAAGAGGAGCACCTAGGAGTGTGCTGTCCTCAGGGTTGGTTGTATTAAAAAAAAAAGAGAGATAAGGAAAGCAAAAAGAAACTATGAAGTTCGCATAGCAGGGCAAGCAAAGACAAATCCTTTTTGCCCAAAGACAAAGACAAATGTCAGGCAAAACAACCTTTATTTGCTCTATTATGTGCTGGTTGGTGGAGGTTATTTCGCACTTGGAAGGGTTCAGGGTGAGGCCTAGGCTTGCTCCTTGCTCCTGAATTATTCTTATGTCGTCCAAGAGTGAGTCTGGGGAGCCGGCTAGAGTACCATCGTCCAAAAACCAAATGTTGAGCTCACTGGACAGGTTATCGGTGACTTCCTTGATGACTAGGCAGAAAAGAAAAGGAGTAAGGGGGTCACCCTGTTGGACACCTTCTTGTGATTCGATTTCATGTTCCCCAAAAAGCAGAGTTAGATTCTTGCTGTAGCATGAGTTTACAAACGGGTAGAGGGAAGGAAAAAAGCGATGAACCGCATTGAGTACTGAATCCCTTCTAACCAGATTGAAAGCATTTTTGAAGTCCAGCTTTATCAGGGCTTTTTCATCCTTAATGTTGGCAATGTTGGATGCCTCACACCCTTGGGGAATGCCAAACCCAAGCTGTTTTGGCTTCAGCATGTCGACTGCTGCCTGACTAACTGCTCTAGCAGCAGCCTTAGCGACGAGACGCCGGAGTGAATTGCCCACAGCTATCGGTCTGATTCCTCCATCCCTTCCTCCTGATTCCTCCAAGACTCTAATATATATATTAGTATATTTTGGTAGCAGTCTTTCCTGTAGACATATATTATTAAATATGACCGAAAAAGTAAGATTAATAATCCTAACACGAATTTTCTCGATTTTTCTTATGTTTGTTTTTACTGGTGACGGTAAATGAAAAATCAATTCTCCAAAATTCATTTTTATTTCTAGTCTGACGCGACACTTGAGCGCGTTTCGTAAAACTTATTACATTTTCAAAGACTTTAGTTTATCCACACACAACGTATGACTGAACTTATGGCTGAACAGCATTGGCTCTTATACCTGCATTTGGGTGAGGTGATGTAGTACAATAGTGGGGTGAAAAACAAACTTTCAACAAAACACAGAACACGGAATAATGGATATAGATTTGCAGAAGTTGGGTACAAATAGAACTGCAGAAGGCCTATTGGCCCATATTTCTTGATGTTACTATGTTGGAGCGGAGTCTTGAAGTGGGTAGAATATAGTTGTGCGTCAACTGGCTGTTGATTGCTGGTGTTGACTTCTTGATGTGTAGTGCCTCGCAGATGTCAAGCCGCCTGCTGTCGCTGTATCTATCAATGATTTCTGTGTTGTTTGCTAAGATTTCTCTGGTGATAGTTTGGTTGTGGGAAGAGAATATATGTTCCTCCTTAATGGAGCCCTGTTGCTTATGCATCGTTAAACGCCTGGAAAGAGATGTTGTTGTCTTGCCTATATACTGAGTTTTTTTGAGGCTTACAGTCCCCAAGAGGGCATTTGAAGGCATGACGACGTTTGTCTCTTTTAGAGCGTTCTGCTCCGTGTCTGGAGAGTTTCTCATGAGTAGGCTGGCCGTTTAACGATGCATAGCAACAGGGCTCCATTAAGGAAACATATATTCTCTTCCCACAACCAAACCATCACCAGAGAAATCTTAGCAAACAACACAGAAATCATTGATGGACAATGTGGTCAAGATTTTAGAGAAAATGGACCTGAAATGGACCATAAAAACAAAGGTGGAAGATAGACCATATCAACACTTTCGACAGCCTCCTCCATGGGAAGACTCGAGTCTAAAGATAATCATTGAAAGATTACCAGTTAAAAAATCAGCATGTGACCCGCAGAGGCTCAAGGAAGTAATAGAACAACAAATGGAAACTATCTCTAGACCCACAACGACTCACATCTTCACAGACGGATCAGTTGATCAAGAAAAAGGTTCTGCTGGGACAGCAGTTTACACTACCAACCATGAGCTTACTGGAGCATGAATAGTGGGTGCTCAACATTGCAAACAGAATTATATGCCCTGAAGGAGGCAATAAAATATGCAATTGAGAATAATTTACATGATGTCATCATTCATACCGACTCTAAATCTTCGCTCCAGGCATTGTTATCCAGTCAGCACAGAGATAATATACAACTCCTCACAGAAATTCAACATATAGGAAAAGAAGCCCATAATCGAGGGTTGTCAATCACCCTAAATTGGATACCAAGTCACATTGGCATAGATGGTAATGAAAAGGCAGACTCACTAGCAAAAACTTTCACTGCTCTACCTGTTGTACAGGTTCAAATACCTCCAAGTTTCTCACAGATAAAGGAGCAAATCAAGAAGAAAATATTCTCAACTATCAAAGGTCGCCACAGAGCCAAAGTAGCGGAAGGAAGATCCACTGCGATATGGTACGAACAAGCCACTGGTTACTCCTCTTTCAAGCCTGGCAAAAAGATATCCAGAGACATTGCAGTAGCCATACACAGACTCAGGCTTGGTTACAAGTGCTGCTGGGAGGTAATGAACCCAATAGTTAAAGAGTGTCACATATGTGAAACTGAGGCAGGGGCGCCACTGTTGCACTACTTACTGGAATGTGAAGCTACTGAACCCCTGCGCATCAAACTCAACATTAATCCAACAACAGCAGCTGCATTAGATGCACATTACACCGCGACTACAATGATTAGAAAAGCTTGTTGAGGAATGGGACATTAGTGAGCATTCTGCATCTACATCCACCGCCAAGATAATGTTAATAAACAGGATTAAACCAGTGCACTAAAACAGAAGCGATAAATAACAGGAAAAAAGAGAAATCCCCTTCTCCAATTTAAACTTAGACCCAAATATCACAGGAAAAAGGTTATGTATAACAAACTCAATTACGGGCTCACCATAGCCCGTGCTACATGGACACTTCGTCCTGAGTAGCTAAATCTATAACAAACAACAACAACAACACGTAAAATTCATTCACTTGAGAATGAACCTGGAGGTTCGAAACGTTGTGCATATTGTATAAATAAGTGTAATACATTCTATAGTAATTTACCTCTTTTCTTCACCCGGAAATTACGAAAATGAGTTTTGGAGAACTCCTATTTCAGCTAAGCCCTGATGCTAAGAAAATAGTTAGAGGGATAGAAGCCCTAAATCAGAAGTTAGTAAATACAGAATATGCGGTCATATTTAATGAAACATGTTTAAAAGAAACCTGCTGCCAATATACACCAATATATATATATATATATATATATATATATATATATATATATATATATATATATATATATATATATATATATATATATATATATATATATATATATATATATATATATATATATATAGACAAGAAAAATAGGTGGTATTGCAGTCTCTCTAGGCAGATTTAATGCCATTGACATAAATTATAAAAAAATAGAAAAAAGGAAAAAAAAGTTAAACTGCAAGTTGTCTTTACTGTGAGGTAACTGTAGGATAAGACAGTGAAAAAACATTTAAAAATACTTTACTTTGATAGAAAACTGAAATTAAACAAATTACAAAACATAAAATAATATCCAGGATTGGCTCTAATACAAATTGTTCAAAACAAACAAGATGAACAATCAAATTTAAGTTACGTTAAGGTGCAAATGAAATATGGTGCTAAAATACTGTGAGCTAGACTGAATAACTGTGAGCTAGACTGAATAACCATACAAAGATATGTCAACAGGTCTACTCAGTAGAGCACTCAGAAGTAATCTTAATCTTAGTGGGCTAGGCAGCCCTATATATATACAACGACGGTCGTGCAGATGGCGCTGGTGATTTCGGTAACTATGAACCGGCTCACTTTTAACTGCTTGTTTGAGATGGCGTGAGCTCCCAGCGATCCAGGTGAGGTGGGGTGATGGGCAGTGATGTAGGTGATGAGAGACCGGTGGTACTATCTTGACGTCTGGAAAGTAGTAGTTGTTGTTGATGTGGCTGCAGTTCTAATATATAGATGTGATATGATAGAATAGGTGATGATGGAGCAGGCCGAATCTCTTCCTAGGGATTTTACTGTGACAGCTCTCCCCCGAAGCCTGCTCCTATTGCCAATTCGACTGCAACGGAGTGTACAATAGTAGGAGTGGATGAGTCCATCTCGTGGACTCGTGAAAGTGCGTCGGCGACGACGTTGTCGGAGCCTTTGATGAAGTAGATGGTAATATTCAAGTTCTGCAGGTACAGTGCCCAGCGTAGCAAACGTTGGTTAAAGAACTGGGCCTGCTGCAGAAACTGAAGAGAATTGTGGTAAAAACTCCAGGCAGTATATCTCCTTTAACCCTCAAACCGCGAGGGGGGTCCAAATGGAATTAACACCCACACGCGCAACAAAAAAAAAAAATAAAAAAAAAAATTTTTTTTAATGTCTTTATTTGTGTTCCCTGAGCACGGGAAAAATAATAAAAAAATTTAATTACACTTACCGTGGACGTAAATGACCCGAGAAGATCGTCGATGACGTCACTCCTGATCTTCGCTGGACCGCTGTGCGCTCGGGGTGAGTCAGGCGCGACGGAGGAGGAGCGCGAGTTGCCGCGAATTTATTTTCGCGTTATTATTTACAGTATCTATGGAGTATTTTACACCCATTTTTTTCACTGGTGTGGTTCAATATGTTCTCACAAAATGATTTATAAACATAAAACTGTTGTCAATGTATATTGTATCCACATATAGTGTCACAAGTATTTGCAAAAAATGTCTTATTTCACAATAAAATATACAATTTCTTATGATTTATTTCCACTATATACACTCACTTATTCTGTATTTACATGTTTTGGCACAAGTCTTGGACATTTAGAAGTCATCAAGAATGTGATACTCGTTGAAACATCGGACATGGCACAGATGGACCTGACACGCTTGGCACCAAGTCATCACCATTTTTCTTTTCTGTTCCCTCTGGGTTGTTGACCAGCATACTACACACTCACGCTGGCCTACTGCACGCTTTCCAGTTGGTGGTAAAAACCTAAGATTGTGTGTCAAAAAGGCATCCCTGTAAGCGAGCCTGGGTGTTGGAGCATGGTGCAATACCGGGTTCAGAATGGCTTTGTGTAGTCATGATCAAAGTCTGAGTCGTCTATATCAGACTCATCACCATCCGGGAACAAACTACGAGTAATTTCGTCCTCGGTCAGAGGTCTCGAGGAACGTCTCGCTGGGCGGGGTCGGTCGTCGGAACGAGATGCGCTCGCCATGGTGTCCGCCGGGTAACTGAGCTCTGTACACAAAGAGGACCCACGCTGGATTTTTTTCCCAGGCGGGGTTTGTTTACGTTCGGTCTAGGCTCGCCAATGACTACCCCTATCCCACGCGGGCCATTTGAATTATAGCGCTAGACACGATATCATTTATAAATGATGTGCGCAGTTTCGGTTTTGTCACTGATATCATTTATATATGATATGCGCGGTTTGAGGGTTAAATTGACTTCAATAAAATAAAGTTTATCTTATTTTTTCTTAGTAAGTAAGAAATTGATTGAGTGGACTGTATGTACTTGTTAAACTGCCTGAAATTAATCTCACACAATTGGGTGGGACAATTTGTAGCTTAAACCACTTTGTAATGGCTCCTTCTTAACCCTTTAACTGCGTTGCCTCCAAATATGACACCCCCGTGGTGCGCAGGAAATAAATTCTCTGGAAAAAAATTATTTTTTTCTTTTTAAAGTGTCAAAAACCCTTCCCTCAGTATGGGTATGTAAAAAAAAAGTCGTAATTGTACTTATTTTGGCTGCTATGGAGTCCGTAAGTTGGGGCGTGACGTCATGATTCCCCGTGCGCCCGTGCTGTAAGCTCCCGGGGCAGGTGGGGCGGTCAGGGCGGAGCGCGCGAGTTGCCGCGAATATATTTTCGTTCATTTTTTTCGCACAGTTCCAAATACATTTTATTTGTTTTTACGTACTAATCCTATGTATAGTGAACACGTACACTATATTATGGCAGTAAAACAACCGTACTGTCCGAAGACACTGTGTTACGTGCATGACACTTGTGTACACATATGCTGCACATATTTACTATGTATCATGCTAATTTATGTATACATATAATCTATTTACACACTACACACTGTCACACACTATATACATTCACCATCAACACACTCAGAACACCTCGAGTGAGAGCAGCCACACCCAGCCAGTCTCCCTCACTCCAACATCTTACTCGCCAACATTGCTCCTCCCACCATACTGTTATAGTTCTTATTACACATGTTCTATATACCTATCTACATGTTTTATTTACCAGAACTATGCAAGTAAGCCGGTATTGTGTCCAAACAGTACAGTGGCCACCATACACTGCATGAAAAATCACACAGCAGACAGCAGACGACGCTACGATTACGTCACCTCCCTCACCAAAATAGCTCCTCTCAACATTCTCCTGTTACTGTTCTTACACTATATACACACACTATATATACCCATGTACATATGTGTTGCCCATAGCGAACCACTAAGCTATTATGGTGAGCAAAACAAGAGTGGCAGCCACACACACACAATGAGGCTACCTCAATTCTCGCCCTCCCTCCCTCACCAAACTTTCCTCCTTCCACAATACTACGCACAACGCTAATTATAACCACAATCCTGCTATTATCACAATCCTGGTCACTAATTCCTGTAAATGAATAATTGACCACACGTTTATTTTGAAAAGGAACCTAAGAAATCATTTGAAAATTCCTAGATGGACGAAATAATGCTGTGGTGCTGTGAACTTCGTGAACAGCATTGAATCACTGATAATTGAACATTGTACCCAGTCATTATCACACTCAGGCTCTTCTATAACACTATCATGGCTAAATGATACAAGTTATATATATATTTTGACATTATTAGGCGATGCTGTGGTCACACGCTGAACAGCAGTGCTGTGCGCTCATGCTGCGAGCGCCAGCCTTGGTTGCTCACACACTACTGAGGCTCCCACACCCGGGAATGTGGACCACGATTTTTTTTTAAAATGGCGTCTGTTTACAAGAGCCCTGAGGAAGCTGATGTGAACCCCGTGTAGCCGCGGGAGATTTGAATGGAACGTGAAAAATACAAATACCCGGAGGCGCGTTGCGCAAACCAGACGCGAGCCTGCAGGCGCGTTGCGTAGTTAAAGGGTTAAACTACAAATTGTTTACCTTGATTGATTTATTGTAATTTTATGTCATACCACATATGGTGGTCTAATCTACTATTATTTCAATAATTATTACTGGTTATGAATACTACTACTACAATATAACAAAGGGCTTAGCTGGACTCATTGTAATGGCCCTGCTAAGGCTGTGTCATGGTAGCATCTATATGAGTGTGGCTCTGTGCCTCATGGTGCCAGTAATGGCGGCTGTGGAGGTCTACAAGGCTGGCATACAAATAGGTACAATATGTGTATAGTTCAACACTCTGCTCAGCTACTTGCTGCTCCAAGTCACAAATTTACCTGTTTGGGATACAAGGAATTAGTAACAGTTTCCTAAATATATCTATTACAGGTGTGACATGGTATATGAGGGTGTAAAATGTGGTACACGTACATTTGTGGGGTGTTTTCCATTTATCATAACCGCCTATACCCTTTGATATTAAAAAGTGCACTATTGTAATATACAAATACTTGGTAAGACGTATACGTTCGTTGCTGTGATGTTGATAGACTGTGTTGCTAGTTGTTGACACGTAAATTGGGTGTCTAGTTAGTTACACCAGCTCTGGAGCCATTTACAGCGTAGGGCTGTGTTTGTTATTGTTGTCGTGTGTGGGTGGCGACGTAAGTGACGCTCGCTTTGTGTACTGCTCCAATATTTTGCTGGTTCCCCTTCTAAAATTAATTCTCCATAACACAGGGGAATCAAGCTATATTATGATGTTAATATTATTTCAGTCCTTATTGACACCTTTTTTTATTAAATTTAGACATTAAACTGTTGTATGAACAAGTGGTTTAATAATGTAAATATACGTGGACGTCGATGACGTCACGGAGTCTACCATTCTCTCATTTTAAGAGGTACTCGTACTGTTAAGGAAAGACTATGCTATTTGTGTATGTGTGTGTCGGTTCCCGTCAAGGAATGGTGCTTGTAGAAGATGTTGAGGTAGCACTGCAGGGGGGGACTCTGTGAAGTATAAATCGAGCTTGCTGAATGGGATTGACGAGAATGGTGATCCAAAGAGATGGTTTGCTCTGATGCAAGGCCTAGCATAGAAAGCGGCTGATTGGAGAACTGGGGGTAGCAGTAGGAACCTAAGGAGTATTGTGATAACAATGATGTTCACATGGTGATGTAGGATTCAGCAAAGTTTGGAGAACTGATCCTGACTGAGGGACCAAAGAATGTTGAAGTCCGAGGAGAGGGTGAAGTTGTAACTAGTAGATTAGGATGGTAACGTTGTGTTGCAGCGTCGGGCTAGGGATGTGTGAGTGGCTCCCACTCTGGTGATGTGTAGCTATATGTTCATGATTACCATCTCCGCGGCGGCGTGATGGCTGTTCTATCAGCCGGTGGTGGGAAGAAATCTGAAGGTTTTCTAATACGGCAGGGCGAATAATGGAGATAGACTGAGGAAACAAGGAATTTACGTCTTTCAAATGCAATAGAAGCAAGTTTGTTTTAACAATACTTTCAGCTGAGGGCTGGTTAAAAGGTGTCTGGAAGGAGCACGCGTATTATTTGATTGGGTTTTTGGTAGATGGAGAGGATATTCCTGGTATTGTAAAATATAGATCGAGAATCTATTAGAATGTGAGTCAAGAGCCAAATACAACGAGCACGAGACTCACTTGGACGTGGTAGAAGGCTGTTTGAGAGTAGACGAGGTATCAGTGAGCCTCCCAGTGCGATCAATCGAAGTGGTGCGAACGGGCAGGGTTGATGAGCAGTGAGTTAGGGGGGGGAACCGGTGGTTCTGATCTAGACGTAATGAAGTGTAGTTGTTCTTGTTGTGGCTGGCAGTTATTAATATATATACGTGAGTATATGTAGAATAAGCTGATAGGAGCAGTCGAATCTCTTCCTAGAGATTTTAACGTGATATATATATATAAAATAAGAGAGAGAGAGAGACGAGGAAGAAGGAGATGAGAGAGATAGAGATATGAAGGAGATGAGGAGAGTAGGAGAGAGAGAGAGAGAGAGCAAGAGATAGATAGAGAGAATACAGAGATAGAGCTCTGATAGCAGCCTACCCTTTAAGCGTCTAGAGAAGAGAGAAGAGAGATGAGAGAGTGTGAGCTAGATAAGAGATCTATATATCTATAATCTATCGTTCTCCTCTCGCTCTCTATACTGCCTCGCTCTCTCTCTCTCTCTCTCCTCTCTCAGCTCTCCTCCTCTCATCTCTTCTCCTCTCTATATCTCTCTACCTCTCTCTCATCTCTCTCCTCTTCTCTCTCTATCTCATCTATCTCTCTATCCTATATTCCTCCTCATCTCTCTCCTCTCTCCTCATCTGTCCGTACCTCGTACGCCCGCATGCCCTACTCAGCCTACTATGCCCGGCCCGCTTTGCCTCCTTCGCCCCGTTTTCCGGAATTACTATATTTTCTCCACCTTTTTTCTTCTGCCCATGCTTCCAGCTACCCTTTTCATTATCTATGAGGTCAAGTTTTTTTATTTGATTTAAAATTACGTAGATATATGACCGAACCTACCAACCCTACCTACCCTAACCTAACACCTATCTTTATAGATTCGGTTAGGTAGGTAGCCGAAAAAAGTTAGGACATGTAGTGTTAGGTTTAGGTAGGTTAGGTAGTCGGACAACAATTAATTCTGGAAAACTTGGCTTACTAGGCAAATCGGGACTTGCATTGTAGGCTGAGAAGTGCATTCTGGCTACTAGTACGACATATGTCTAGTATATATATATATAATATATATCTACTATATATATATATATTCGAAAAATATATATATATATAGCATATATAAGTATAATATATCTATATTGTGACGATAAATCTCTTATCAGAGATTTTAGCCCTGCCTTATTTTTGTATTTCATCACGTCTCCTCAAACAATATGCAAGATACGGTTTTGTAGTGGCTAAAACGTATATGGTCAACAACCAGCCACACTCACCAGCAACTCCCTCCTCCCCCCACTACCATAAACTGCTGTAGTACACCCTGGTCTACTCGCCGAACCCTTTCAACGTCCTAACTAGCGACTTGCGGCCCTTCTGCGTTCTCATTGGCCGCCAACCAACACGTCACTCCGGTTCCCTCGCCAATCACAAGTCATCGCCAGTTATTGTTGGAGTCCCCTGCGTTTCTGCCAGCCAGAATATCGTGTGCTCTCATTCTATGAACACCTAATTGACTCAACCTTGTGTGGTCAAATAGAGGTTAATAGATAGTGCATATATTCCAGCATTCATAGTTTATTTACCTTTGTATGTCCATTCCTCCGCCCCCATTAACGTAATCTATTTTCATGTTTATTTATTTTTTCCACTTGACATTTTTTACCATTAAGCCAAGATTTTGCATTTACTTCAATTTGTTCTTTATTGTTATTAAACTACATTGTTTATTATTGTGTTTTATGTTTCTTACCTTACCACAGATTACCAACCACGCAGTCATTCTTTTTTTTTTCCTCTTTTTTTTTTCTTTTCTTTTTTTTAATATTTATTATGTGGCCCCACACTGACACCCTGCTAGTTGGAAGACTGCCGACCACCATTTCCAACTCGTTACCGTCACACACACACACACATATATATTATATATATATATAAATATTAGTATATAGAGGAGAGAGAGAGATAATAGAGCTTAGAGCGATAGCTCGCGCTAGCGAGGCTATTATATATATCTATGCTATTTCATCGCTAGTCTCTATATCTTTATCTCTCTCTACTATCCTCTATCTATATCTATATATATATATATATATATATATATATATATGAATGCGAACAAGCCTGCATGGTCCCCAGGACTATATGCGAATGCAAAGCGCATATATATATCTATATATCGTCTCTAATAGTCTAGCCCATCTAGATATAATATCGTATCTAGCGATATCTCGGCTATAGCTAGCTAGGGTCTAGCTACATACTATCTCTCTCATACTCTATATCTATCTCTATCTATCTATCGCTCTATATCTCTCTCTCTCGCTCTCTCTCTCTATATCTCTATATGTGCCGGGTCCCGAGTTGGAAATGGTGGTCGGCAGTCTTCCAACTAGCAGGATGTCAGTGCTGGGCCACATATATATATAAAAAAGAAGAAAAGGAAAAAAAAAAAGAAGGAAAAAAAAAAAGAATGACTGCGTGATTGGTAATCTGTGGTAAGGTCGGAAATTCAAAAGACAATAATAAAAACTGGATTTAATAACAATAAAAAAAACACAAATTGAAACAAAGGCAAAATCTTGGCTAACTGGTAAAAATAATAAACAATATAAACATGAATATAGATTACGTTAATGGGGAGGAGAATTGACATACAAAAGTAAGTAAAATATGAATGCTGGAATATATGCACTAACTATAAACCTCTATTTGACCACACAAGGTGAGTCACGTAGGAGTTCACAGCTTGCGAGCACACAATATTCTGGCTGGCAGAAACGCAAGGGGACTCCAACAATAACTGGTGAGGTCTTGTGATTGGCGGGGAGCCGGAGTGGAGTGTTGGTTGGCGGCCAATGAGGAAGCTGGAATGGCCGCAAGTCGCTAGTTAGGCAGTGGAAGGGTCGGCGCGTCGACCAGGTGTGCTGGAGTGGGGGAGGAGGGAGTTGCTGGTACGTGTGGCCTATCATATACGTTTAGCCACTACAAAACGTATCTTGTATATTGATGAGGACAGGAGTGATTCGCAGAAATAGCAGGCTAAATCTCTGATAAGAGATTATCGTCGCAACTCTCCCCCGAAGCCTGCCGTTTCGGGTGAATCACGTCCACTGGAGGTAGGAGTGGGAGTGGGAGCTGCCTCTACCTCATGCACTCTGGAGTAGGGCATCAGCTATGATGTTATCAGGCCCCTTGATGTAGTAGAGCTTTAAGTTGAAGCCTTGAAGATATAAAGCCAATCGCAGCAGACGTTGGTTATTAAATTGGGCATGATGTAAAAATCTCAGAGGGTTGTGGTCCGAATAGATCATAGTGGACCTAGCACCGTGCAGATATGGTGCAAAGTGTTGTAAGCTCAGGACGATGGACAGGAGTCCTTCTCTATAGTACTGTAGTTCTCCTGATGAGCCTTCAACTTGCAACTGTAGTAGCTGATAGGTAGAACCTCCTCGCCTCGCTGCTGCATTAAGACACTTCCGATTGCCGGTACCACTGGCGTCGACATGGAGGATGAAAGGCTTCTTGATATCTGGTA
>WNGS01072817.1:0-20800 GCA_020271785.1 Procambarus virginalis | reverse complement strand
AATTACAATTATTACCTAAATTTACCTTAGGGTGACTTAACACTAGTGGCCTTGACGAGGACAGGAAGCTAGTGGCTTGTCAGAGGTCCCCCCGATTTGCCCTGATGATCTTTCCCAGGTGGATTTTATGGAAATCTATCGGAAGTTATCGGTACATTATTTTATTTGGTCTTGTAAGTTAAGACTTGAGGATTAATGAGTCAGCTTAAAATTTTGTAAGGCAATTTTATAGATTTATCTTCTTGTATCAACAAAAAATTTGTTTACAATGTGTAACTTTAATTTTAGTATTAAATTAATAATTTAATAGTTTTAAGCTATCTAATTTGAATGTAACACTTTCATAACAATTTTGCAGTAATATGTATATAATAATGTTTAAAATGAAAAAACTGGGTTTTTATTTTATATTAATGTTAGTTTTACAGTATTTGTAATGCCGGTTGTGAACAAGGACCAAAGCCATGTGCCAAGGTTTATAAAATCTTGTTGATAAATTGCATTGTTATAACTTGTTCATTAATATATTTGCATTTTTCACTATTTTCCACACAACTCATATTGGTCCACAATAACTTGCAGATGTATTTGCCTCTCTGTTTGAGGAGAGTGATTTGGTGGCATCCGACCTAGCTGCTGCTCTGGTGCTACTGAGGCTGAAGAGAAAACACGAGGAGCAACGGGAGGAGTCCAACAGAAAGCTCAACCTCCATCTACCTATCAGCCGTTCCTCTACCGCCAGCATTGGTGAGGGCTGCAAATTACTGCTATTACTGCAAGGGAAAGAGGGGAGGGAGAGATGAAGGGGGGAGGGAGGGAGAGATGTAGGGATGGGGGAGGGAGGGATGGTGGGGACGGGGGAGGGAGGGAGAGATGGAGGGGACGGGGGAAGTTGACATGGAGAGAAGGGAGGGGAGGGGAGGAGAGGGGAAGGAGAGATGGGGGAGGAAGAGGGGCAGGAGAGATGGGGGAGGAGGGGGAGTGTTTGTGAAAATGTGTGTTAAAAAATTAAATTTAAAGGGAACAACCATACTTGCTTTGGGTTTGTTTATGAAGTTTTACAATAGCTATTTATCCTTTACATATAAAACTTGAGTTGATTGCATGCCTTTATACTTGTCATCTGGAATGTTATCTCTATTGTAGCCTTGGGAAGATGGTCTGAATTAATTGGGAAGGTCATGATTTATAGTACTGCAAAAGTACTCAGTAATTGCATATTTCATTTGTGCATAAATTTATTTTCAGCATTTTTTAAGGTCTCTATGGAGAGACATTAATGCCTCCCTGCCATTTAATCTATCTTATTTATTGCCTTATGCTGACACTGACATTAAATACATTTTTTAAAATCGAAGAAATATTTTGCCAATCCAAATACAATTATGATCATGATCATTATGATTATATAAATACACTGTACTGTGTTTATACTGTAAATGTAAAGATTTGCCCTCAGGTGCATTGCAGGATGAAGGAGGGTTGCCGTACCAGCAGTCACCACGTCCTGAGTGGATGAAAGTTGGCAGTGCCTATCACTTTATGAAGTATGCTCTGGCATCTTACGGCTGGCCCTGGTTTGTTTATGGCCAGTTCTGTGGTGCATGCTGCTCTCTATGGTCGCACTTGCGGTGTTGTACGTGCTGCAGGTAAATATATGCACAGATCTTTCCTTATTAACAGATCATGGGTCAGGGATCGGGTCACTGCATGCACCCGATACCATCCTGTATGGTCTGTTGTAAGTACTACTTGAGTAATGGCATTATGCATGACAATAAACAAACAAATATTAATTTTGGAATTCTATGGTGCTTTAAAAATCTGATGACCAAAATTTATAAATGAAGTGCAAATGTGAGTATGATTGGTTTTACTGGTGTGAGAAGTATTGAATGTAGAATGCTGAAAGATATATCTATAGATTAGATTAGCACAATGGTGCAGAAGACATAATAAGGAAAAACTGCTTGTGTGGATGTACTGTATATGCAAAAATGCTCAAATATAGCAAAGAAATGTATGTGGCAAATATATCAAAGGATAGGAAAGTGGTACTGTGCCAGTGGCTGAAAAAATGCTGTGATTGCATGCATGTACAAATTAGGGTAAAAAGTTGTGAACATAATGACTACATAGATGTTAGTCTACAGTGTGTGTGTGTGTTTGGGGGAGGGGGGGGGTGTTAACTGTATCACTGAGGTGGCTACAAGAGTAAATAAAATTTTTGGGGTATTGGCTCACTGCTGGACAATGTATTCCATAATAGTGTGTGTAAATTTCATAATAGCTTAAGGACCATTAGAGAAGGCACATCACTAAGGGGCATCTTAGTAAAGTTGGCTTCATTCTCGACTTGCAATCTAGGATCCTGTGTTAGATTCCTGGGTAGGATAGAAATGGTTCGAAACATTTCTTTTCACCTAATGCCACTGTTCGCCTAGCAGTAAATATGTATCCAGGAGTTGGGCAACTGTTATGGGGTTGCATCCTGAAGCAACCTATCCTCTTGAATAATACATTGTATTTTCACATAAAAATCCCCAACAATAAAATATGATGTACAGTACTATAAATCATAGTGGCTCTCTAAATTGAGGGGCTGTTATGTTTTCTATTCATTGGCCCTCGGTTAGGTTAGGTGTGGGCAATTTGGTACATAATTTTTGTGATGTTCTGGCAAGTTTAGAGGACGGGCTGTCTCGGGAGGGGGGTCAGTACCAAGATATAAGCCTAAAGTATATAGTGTATTTATACAGGCTTCCTGTCCTAAACAAAATTTGTTATCTATTATTTTTATTATTTACAGTATTATTGAGAAAATCTATAGGAGCCATGATGAGGGTTTGAACCTTTTTGGGGGTGTTCCCACACACCTTTCTCATTGACACATCACATTAGTGTAATTACCTAAGTGTAATTACCTAAGTGTAGTTACAGGATGAGAGCTACGCTCGTGGTGTCCCGTCTTCCCAGCACTCTTTGTCATATAACGCTTTGAAACTACTGACGGTCTTGGCCTCCACCACCTTCTCACTTAACTTGTTCCAACCGTCTACCACTCTGTTTACAAAACTGAATTTTCGTATATTTCTCCGGCAGCTTTGTTTCGTTAGTTTAAATCTATGACCTCTTGTTCTTGAAGTTCCGGGTCTCAGGAATTCTTCCCTATCAATTTTATCGATTCCTGTTACTATTTTGAATGTAGTGATCATATCACCTCTTTTTCTTCTATCTTCTAGTTTTTGCATGTTTAATGCCTTTAATCTCTCCTCATAGCTCTTGTCCTTCATTTCTGGGAGCCACTTAGTGGCATGTCGTTGCACCTTTTCCAGTTTGTTGATGTGCTTCTTAAGATATGGGCACCATACAACCGCTGCATATTCCAGCTTTGGTCTAATAAAAGTCGTGAACAATTTCTTTAGTATTTCTCCATCCATGTATTTAAAAGCAATTCTGAGGTTAGAAAGTGTAGCATAGGCTCCTCGCACAATGTTCTTATGTGGTCCTCAGGTGACAGTTTTCTATCTAAAACCACCCCTAGATCCTTTTCTTTATCAGAATTCTTTAAAGATTTCTCACATAATTTATAGGTGTGTGGGGTCTATGTTCTCCAATTCCACATTCCATAACATGGCATTTATTCACATTAAATTCCATTTGCCAAGTGTTGCTCCAAATACTTATTTTGTCCAGGTCTTCTTGAAGGGCATGACAATCATCTAGGTTTCTTATCTTCCCTATTATCTTAGCATCATCAGCAAACATGTTCATGTAATTCTGTATTCCCACTGGTAGATCGTTTATGTAGACAATGAACATTACCGGTGCAAGAACGGAACCCTGAGGTACTCCACTCGTGACATTCCTCCAATCCGATACCTTGCCTCTGATCGTGGCCCTCATTTTTCTGTCAGTTAGGAAATTTTTCATCCATGTTAGTAGCTTACCTGTCACTCCTCCAATATGTTCCAGTTTCCAGAACAACCTCTTATGGGGAACTCTGTCGAAAGCCTTTTTAGGTCCAGATAGATGCAGTCAACCCAACCATCTCTTTCTTGTAAAATCTCTGTGGCTCGATCATAAAAACTGAGCAAGTTCGTTACACAGGATCTTCCAGATCGAAAACCATACTGTCTGTCTGATATTATATCGTTTTCCTCCAGGTGTTCTACCCATTTAGTTTTAATTATTTTTTCCAATATTTTGACTATTACACTTGTCAATGATACAGGTCTATAATTAAGGGGGTCTTCCCTGTTTCCACTTTTGTAGATTGGAACTATGTTAGCCTTTTTCCACACATCAGCTACAGCTCCTGTACACAGGGATGCCTGAAAAATCAGTTGAAGTGGAATGCTGAGCTCAGGTGCACATTCTCTCAGAACCCATGGTGAAACTCCATCTGGACCAACTGCTTTGTTCTTACCTAGCTCCTTTAGCATTTTTTCCACTTCGTCTCTAGACACCTCTATGTGCTCTATGTTGTTCTCTGGAATTCTTATTGTGTCTGGTTCCCTAAAGATTTCATTTTGTACAAACACACTTTGGAACTTTTCGTTTAGTGTTTCACACATTTCCTTTTCATCTTCCGTGAATCTATTTCCCATTTTCAACCTCTGAATATTATCCTTTACCTGCAATTTGTTGTTTATGAATTTATAGAATAGACCTGGTTCTGTTTTACACTTGTCTGCAATCCCTTTTTCAAAATTTCTTTCTGCCTCTCTCCTCACTGCCGTGTAGTTGTTTCTCGCATCTTTGTATCGCTGGTATGTTTGGGGGTTCGGCCTCTTCCTGTATTGGTTCCAATTTTGTGTCTTTTGGTCTCTAGCCCTCTCGCAATTTCTATTGAACCAATCCTGTTTTCTAGTTCTGCATCTCTGTTTTGGTATAAATTTTTTTGTGCCTTTATCATATATTTCACAAAACTTGACATACATCTCATTCACTTCCTTGCCTAGCATCAAGTCTGTCCAATTATACTCACTAAAAAAATTTCTAAGGTCACCATAATGTCCTCTCCTGAAGTCTGGTTTCTCAACTGCTTCAACCTCTTTATTTTCTTCCAGCTTATAACGCATTGCATACTTTATTCCCAAAAAGACATGGTCACTTTTACCCAAGGGAGGAAGGTACTGAATGTCAAATATCTCTTCCTCCTTCCTGGTAAATATCAAATCTAGCATGGAGGGAACGTCCCCTTCCCTCATCCTCGTAGCTTGTTTAACATGTTGATACAAGAATGTTTCCAGGATGAGGTCTACAAATCTACAGGTCCAAAAATCTTCTGTTTTAGCTTCATATGCTTCCCAGTCTATGGATTTCAAGTTGAAGTCACCTACTATCAACAGTCGTGATCTATCGTTATCCGCTCTCGCTATAATCTCTCTCATTATTGTTATAAGACCTTCTCGTTTACTATCTAGCTCCTCCTTTGACCATGTGCTGCTTGGCGGTGGACTATATGCATTTATTATCATTAGTTTATCATCCTCATGGCAGATCTCTAGTGCTATTATGTCAACTTCTTGTGGATTGGCAGTCATTATTTCCTTCACCTTTAGGTGTTCTTTTACCAGCACAGCAACGCCACCGCCTTTCCTAATTTTTCTGTCCCGTCTCCAAATTGAGTAGCCCCTTGGGAATATGACCTCGTTTAAAATAACATCTTCAAGTTTTGTCTCCGTGAGTGCAACAATGTCTGGTGTCTGCAGCTGTATTATATCACTTAACTCCAGTATCTTGACCTTACTCCATCTATGTTGGTGTATGCAATCTTCAGGAACTTGTTCCCCTCTCCTTATTCTTCACTCCTCCTCTCTCTATTGATTTTATTGGTTTGCCTTTATGTACCACTTTACTGGTTTGCCTACCCCTAACACTTTGTAGAAAAAAGAATTGATTTCTTCTTCATTCCTGTTCTCATTTAAACGTTTTGCCTCGGCAAGGTTCAGTTTCAGCTTCTCTCTGTCTTCTTTTGAAAGATCTCGTCTTAACGACCACCCTTTCCCAACCTCATCACTTTGCAATTTTCTAGCATTCCTTAGTACTTCTTCCATCTGTTTGGCACCGTTTAGGGTGATCCTCAAAGGTCGATCTTTCCCTTTTACGTACCTGCCTATTCTCCTGTAGTCGCACACATTCTCTATGGTAGTGAGACCTTCTACGAGGCCAACAATTTTATCTACTACTTTAGCTTCTTCGACAGCTCTTTCTGACCTAGATGTTATCTCCTTTTCTTTGCAACCAAAAATGATCAGGGACTTACTCCGATCAACTGTGTTTTGCACCAACTTCGGGTTAGATGCCAATTCTTTCCTCACTTCTAGCCTAATGTTTGTTTTATCTTGGTTGCTGCAGTGTTTGACTTCCTTTACAGCTTCTTCAATTCTTTCCTTCTCCTTGGCCACTTGTGCATAGGTGAGTTGCATATCTTTCTTGCACTGTTCTATACCCTGTGTAACTTCCTCCATCTGTGCTGACAAAAGCTGTTTCTCCTGTTGAATTTCCTTGCCTAACCTATTGTAGTCATTTAGGCTTAAATTTACTTTAACTTCTTCCAAAGCTATTTTTAAGAGTTTATTTTCTTCTTCCATGTCTTTGCAATTTGTTTCCAATTGATTCTTATCCTTGCGCAAGTCTTTCACTATATCCTCAAGACATAAAACTTTGCTATTCAAATGGTCATTACTTTCTTTCAATTTACGAATTATTTCTACATGAGAGTTCACAATACTATCTAAATTTACCGACTTGTTATGTAGACTGCTAATATCAATGCTTTCTTCATTGAATCCCTCAAAATCAAGCTCTGTTTTCTTTTTCCACTTGCCATTGGCCGTCTTGAATGTTGTTCTCTGCACTGTAAACACTATAGGGGCAACTTTTTCTCATCCAATTTTTCACTTCCCTTAGCACATTCCTGTTATCTCACCTATTTTTCAAGAGCACTATACCTTTATGATCTCTGGGACACCACTCACTATCCTCAACCTGTACTACAATACTTAGGATTGTTGAAATATGCTGGAGCTCCTCTGCTGCAAGTGTTGACCCTAGGGGTGTCACCTTTTTTAGTATTTTTAGAACAGTATGACGTTCCTGGTGTTTCTTACTGTTGCCTTGTTTTGTGCGGCACTGGCAGAGTCGCTCCAGCTTGCGTTTGGGGTGGATGTCACATCTGCCCCATTTTGTACGCTTTCTCGTGTTTTGTTTCACCTCCGGCATGCTCATGCGTTCCCTGCGCCGTCCAGGTCCTTGATCAGGGTGCCTTCTTATCTTCTCCTCAGTTTGTGGTAGCCCCTTCGGTTCAGGTTTCTGCTTTTTGGTACTGGTGGTAGATTTGTACGTGTGCAGCCTTTCTCCGTCCTGGCGACGATCGAGATGGCTGGTTTCCGGAGGGGTTCTTGGGTTATTGATGCTTGATTGGTTTGGCAGGGGGTGCGTCCTGTGTTGTCCGGTTGCGCTATTTGCCGTTACCTGCGTACCGTGTCTGGGGATGCGCTTTGGTTTGATCCGGTTCCCCTCGTTCCCTGTTTCAGGGCTCGGGTCTCCCAGGTCACCTGCAGAGTTTTTCAGTCTTCCAGCCTGCGGTCTGTCTCTGCGCCCGTGCTGTTCGGACGTTTGCAGCTTTTGCTGCTGTGTTGGTGACGTCTAGGGCTCATTTTGGGCGCAGGGAATTGAGGGTCGCACAGGTTCTTGGCCGCCCATTCTTTATGCGCGTCTGCTCCTGTGCGTTCTTGTTGCCTTGGGTCGCAGGTTGCATCCTGTTGTCTCGGCTTCGCGTTGCGGAGTTTGTGGTGGCCGCCTCTTTGGTTAGCCCTTTCTTTTCCTTCTCTTTGGGTATGAAGCTCCAGGGAGCCATAGGGGCTCCCCACAGAAAACCAGAGTTGAATGTAATGAAACGCCATTTTCTGGGTGAGCCCCAGAGACTCCCTGGCAACCCTCCCTCCCACCGGTTGGCGTTTTTTTTGCGTTGGTTGATGCTTAGCTTCCGAACTGAAGCTTGGCAGCCGGCGCTGTAGGTCCAGGGCTCCCCCCTCCCCCTCTCTGGGCAAGGAGGGCTGCGCGGACGATCGGCGCGGCAGTAAAGTGTGATGTTTACTTGTTTGCTTGTTTCCTTGGGATTGTAGGGAGTTTCTACCTCTCTGTTCGTTTTTTTGTTTTAGTTTTTTACCATGTGGGGTTTGTTTTGTCATGCCTACCTTTCTGGGTGCTTGACCCTGGTCGATGGCAGATAAGGAAAACCCCAACCACAAGAGGGTTTTCCAGTGCCATTGCTCCCTGAAACCTCTCTGAAGGGGCCAGGTTCTGGCGCTGGTCCCTGGTAGGTCTGAACTCCTTAGCTAATGTCCCGGTCTAATATAACATACGTTAGCCCGATAAGCTCCAGGGAGCCTCCGGGGCTCACCCAGAAAATGGTGTTTCATTACATTCAACGCTGTTTTTTTTTTTCGACAAATTTTCAAATTTTTTTTATTTTACCATTTCTAGTTTATTTTTCCCCCCCATTTCTCGTTTACAAACTTACATGATAACCGACAAATGTCGTCCCCAAGGGGTTTGGAAATCAATTGGTGCTCTGTACATGTAACATAGTGTCTTGGAACAGTACAGTTGTTCTACTGCCAGAATCTTGTAAACGTGTTCAATGTACATAGGATTAGCCAGAAAAAAGAATATAAATGCATTTGTAATTGTGTGAAAAAATGAACAAGAAATATTTGTGGCAACTCACTCTTATTGAAGCTGGTGCATGACTGGCTCCGGGAGTTGACTGCAAGGGCGACCACTGAGGTGTGACACTACTTGCCATTTTCTGGACCCTACTGGGACCAAGTAAGTACATTTGTGAATTTTTTTCAACATACATACAGGGGAGATACAAGCTGCATTTAATCAGCAGATATAGCTCCGCTGCACAAGGGGGTTACCTTGAGGTGCTTCCGGGGCTCAGCGTCCCCGCGGCCCGGTCGTCGACCAGGCCTCCTGGTTGCTGGACTGATCAACCAGGCTGTTAGACGCGGCTGCTCGCAGCCTGACGTATGAGTCACAGCCTGGTTGATCAGGTATCCTTTGGAGGTGCTTATCCAGTTCTCTCTTGAACACTGTGAGGGGTTTGCCAGTTATGCCCCTTATGTGTAGCGGAAGCGTGTTGAACAGTCTCGGGCCTCTGATGTTGAAAGTGTTCTCTCTCAGAGTATCTGTTGCACCTCTGCTTTTCAACGGGGGTATTCTGCACATCCTGCCATGTCTTCTGGTCTCATGTGATGTTATTTCCGTGTGCAGGTTTGGGACCAGCCCCTCAATTATTTTCCATGTGTAAATTATTGTGTATCTCTCCCGCCTGCGCTCAAGGGAGTACAGATTTAGGCTCTTTAGTCGGTCCCAGTAATTTAGATGTTTTATTGAGTGGATTCTAGCAGTAAAGGATCTCTGCACGCTCTCCAGGTCAGCAATTTCTCCAGCTTTGAAAGGGGCTGTCATTGTGCAGCAGTACTCCACTCTAGAGAGCACAAGCATTTTGAAAAGTATCATCATCGGTATAGCATCTCTAGTGCGAAAAGTTCTTGTTATCCAACCTGTCATTTTTCTTGCAGTTGTGACGGCTACTTTATTGTGTTCTTTAAAGGTAAGGTCTTCCGACATGAATACACCTAGATCCTTTACATTGCCTTTTCGTTCTATGTTATGATTTGCCTGAGTTTTGTACGTGGTTTCCGTTTTTATATTTTCAATTTTTCCGTAGCGCATGAGCTGGAACTTATCCTTGTTAAACACCATATTATTTTCTGTAGCCCATAGAAAGACCTGATCTACATCTGATTGGAGGTTTGCTGTGTCCTCTATGTTGCCAACTCTCATGAAAATCCTAGTGTTATCTGCAAAGGTAGTAAGGCCTTGGCAAAAAAATTATACTCCAGTTGCACTAACATCTCACGTATTAAAAGTTTTTGAAAGAGTGATTAGGAATCAACTTTCTAGTTGTATGGAAAATAATGAACTACACAACCCAGGACAACATGGATTTTGAGTGGGAAGATCCTGTCTGTCACAGTTACTCAACCACTATGACAAAATCACAGAAGCTCTGGAAGAAAAGCAAAATGCAGATGTAGTATACACAGACTTTGCAAAGGCATTCGACAAATGTGATCATGGGATGATAGCACACAAAATGAGGTCAATGGAAATAACTGGAAAAGTAGGACGCTAGATACTCAATTTCCTGTCGAACAGAACACAAAGAGTAACAGTCAATCAAATAAAATCGAGCCCAAGTGCAGTTAAAAGCCCTGTGCCTCAAGGTACAGTCCTTGAACCACTGCTTTTCCTTATTCTCATATTTATTTACTTATTTATTTATATACAAGAAGGTACATTAGGTTTGTGAGAATACATAGATACATATACATATACATATATCAGATACAGTGGTACCTTGCATAACGATCGCCCCAAAAGACGAACATATTGGGTAACGAACGGCCCGATCGGCGTGAAATCGTCCCGTATGACGAACGCTGGTTTGAGTAACGTCAACACCACATGGTGGGGTCGCGCTGCTTCTTGCACATTCTTAGACGCCTCCGACGATGCACATAAATTATGTTGTTCTTGTTTAAAGATGCTAATGATGCTGGGATATAAAGGGGGTGACTGCTGAGATGTTACAAAGCATTGACGTTTTTGTAAGAAAAAAAAATGAAATGTCTGATATACAACAAATGTCAAAAAGGTTCGTTCAGTGTTCGGCAGGTAGGCTGCTCCATTATAACTATCTTTCTTTGTTTCAAATGTGTTCCATTTGTTTTGTATTTGTCATTTACGTCTCAATAATGGCGCATCCTACCTTACATATACACTCAATAAACCATTATGACATTTTCATTTCTTCAAATGTGTTGAATATTTATTTTTCATTTGTCTTATTGTGGAAAGGTTCGTTCGGTGGTCGGCAGGTAGGCTGCTCCATGTTTCTTACATACAAAAAACGTAAATATTAAAAAAATGAAGAATTTCGAAAACCAGTACAAATGTCAAAAAGGTTTGTTCGGTGGTCTACAGGTCGGCTGCTTTATGTTTCTTAAATAAAAAAAAACGAAAAATAAAAGAACTGTTGAAACAATTTGAAAAATGAACAAATGCCATAAAGGTTCGTTCAGTGTTTGTCGGGTAGGCTGCTCCATTATAGAGACGGAAGTGACAAATATAAAACAAATGGAACAGATTTGAAACAAAGAAAGATTGTCATAATGGAGCAGCCTACCCAACAAACACTGAACGAACCTTTTGCTATAACGAATATTTTTTTTTTTTTTTTTTTTACCTAAGTGTAGTTACAGGATGAGAGCTACGCTCGTGGTGTCCCGTCTTCCCAGCACTCTTTGTCATATAACGCTTTGAAACTACTGACGGTTTTGGCCTCCACCACCTTATCACTTAACTTGTTCCAACCGTCTACCACTCTATTTGCGAAGGTGAATTTTCTTACGTTTCTTCGGCATCTGTGTTTAGCTAGTTTAAATCTATGACCTCTTGTTCTTGAAGTTCCAGGTCTCAGGAAATCTTCCCTGTCGATTTTATCAATTCCTGTTACTATTTTGTACGTAGTGATCATATCGCCTCTTTTTCTTCTATCTTCTAGTTTTTGCATATTTAATGCCTCTAACCTCTCCTCATAGCTCTTGTCCTCATTTCTGGGAGCCACTTTATGGCATGTCGTTGCACCTTTTCCAGTTTGTTGATGTGCTTCTTAATAAGGGCCACATACAACCGCTGCATATTCCGCTTTGGTCTAATAAAAGTCGTGAACAATTTCTTTAGTTTTTCTCCATCCATGTATTTAAAGTAATTCTTAGGTTAGAAAGGTTAGCATAGTCTCCTCGCACAATGTTCTTGATGTGGTCCTCAGGTGACAGTTTTCTATCTAAAACCACCCCTAGATCCCTTTCTTTATCAAATTCTTTAAAGATTTCTCACATAATTTATAGGTTGTGTGGGGTTCTAGGTCACCAATTCCACATTCCATAACATGGCATTTATTCACATTAAATACCTTTGCCAGTTTGCTCCAAATACTTATTTTGTCCAGGTCTTCTTGAAGGGCATGACAATCATCTAAATTTCTTATCCTTCCTATTATCTTAGCATCATCAGCAAACATGTTCATATAATTCTGTATACCAACTGGTAGATCATTTATGTAGACAATAAACATCACTGGTGCAAGAACTGAACCCTGTGGTACTCCACTTGTGACATTTCTCCAGTCCGATACATTGCCTCTGATCACAGCCCTCATTTTTCTATCAGTCAGAAAGTTTTTCATCCATGTTAGAAGCGTACCTGTCACTCCTCCAATATTTTCCAGTTTCCAGAACAACCTCTTATGTGGAACTCTGTCGAAAGCCTTTTTTAGGTCCAGATAGATGCAGTCAGCCCAACCATCTCTTTCCTGTAATATCTCTGTTGCTCGATCATAAAAACTGAGTAAATTCGATACACAGGATCTACCAGATCGAAAACCATACTGTCTGTCTGATATTATATCATTTCTCTCCAGGTGTGCTACCCATTTAGTTTTAATTATTTTTTCCAATATTTTGACTATTACACTTGTCAATGATACCGGTCTATAATTAAGGGGGTCTTCCCTGCTTCCACTCTTGTAAATTGGAACTATGTTAGCCTTTTTCCACACATCAGCTACAACTCCTGTAAACAGGGATGCCTGAAAGATCAGTTGAAGAGGGATGCTGAGCTCAGGTGCACATTCTCTCAGAACCCATGGTGAAACTCCATCTGGACCAACTGCTTTGTTCTTATTTAGCTCTTTGAGCATTTTTTCCACTTCGTCTCTAGACACGTCTATGTGCTCTATGTTGTTCTCTGGAATTCTTATTGTATCTGGTTCCCTGAAGATTTCATTTTGTACAAACACACTTTGGAACTTTTCGTTTAATGTTTCACACATTTCCTTTTCATTTTCCGTGAATCTATTTCCCATTTTCAACCTCTGAATATTATCCTTTACCTGTAATTTGTTGTTTATGAATTTATAGAATAGACCTGGTTCTGTTTTACATTTGTCTGCAATCCCTTTTTCAAAATTTCTTTCTGCCTCTCTCCTCACTGCCGTGTAGTTGTTTCTCGCATCTTTGTATCGCTGGTATGATTGGGGGTTTGGCCTCTTCCTGTATTGATTCCATTTTTGTGTCTTTTGGTCTCTGGCCCTCTCGCACTTTCTGTCGAACCAATCCTGTTTCCTAGTTCTGCTTCTCTGTTTTGGTATAAATTTTTTTGTGCCTTTATCATATATTTCACAAAACTTGACATACATCTCATTCACTTCCTTGCCTAGCAACATGTCTGACCAATTATACTCCCTAAAAAATTTTCTAAGGTTGCCAAGGTGTTCTAAGATGTTCTAAGGTGTGTGTGTGTGTGTGTGTATGTATATGTGTGTATAAAGTATATATGGAAGCTGATCAGAATTACATTTCACCTTTGTAAATGCACATTAATGACACTACGTAAAAGACACATCGAACACTTTATGTAGGGCATACGTAAATCTGAGTATCTATATATTTACGTATGTATATGCCTAGCACTTTAAAAGCACCGAATCACCTTCTGTGGTTGATTGTTCAATAAACCCCTGAACTATATGTTTAACACATCTCTAACCCTGTCATTGGAGGACAGAAAAAATATGTAAATATGCTGGTTAGCATTGTAAATGTGTGGCCATGTCTGTGGTAGAAAATAATAATAATAATAATAACAAAAAAAAACACATTTTATGCTGATAAGCTGAAGAACAAATGTTTATAATATTATTTGTACATTACGTTAAGTAGCAGGCTGTTATACCCTATAGTAAACACAATATAGAAAATTATAATACTACAGGGCACAGTGATACAATATTTTATTCATAGAACACCAATAGTACCTTTTCATACTCTATTATAGAATTGTTCTTCAGCCAATTTACAGAGATGATCCACCCTGCCTTCTTTATGTGCACCTTGGCAAAGGTTTATGGGTCACAGAACTTCACACATCTCCACTATTGCCTACTTTAACGAGTGCCCTTCTCTTCCTGCAGTGACTTCTGAATCACTTCTTCATACTATTTTATAACAAAATGTTGCTCTTTATTTATGCAGATTTTATACATTTACCAGTTTGTCAACCAAAATGCCTGACTAAGGACAATGCCACAGGGATATTATCTTCAAAATTAAGAAGGTATTTTACCTGAATTTACCCGAGGGCCACTAATACTAGTGGCCTCGACGAGGACAGGAAGCTGCCAGCTTGTCAAAAGTCCCCTGGTTTGCCATGATCTTTTTCAGCTGTATTTTAAAACCCAGCAGAGTTTTGGAGTTTACGGCTTCGGCAGTAGATGGTTCCACGAGTTTATAACCCAATACGTGAAAAAAACCATCTGTTCTCAGTCGTACATTGTGGCTTGTTGAGCTTGAAACTGTTGCTCCTCATTTGTGTTACATCTGACCTTTTGAAGAATTTGTCCGGATCAACATCCTCCAAATTATTCAGTATTTAAAGGTTTTGATGAGATCCGCCCTCTCATGTCTGGTTTGCAGTGTCGTTAGCCCTTTGGCCCTCAACTGTCCCCGATACGAGAGATAACTTGGCTCTGAAATGATTTTTGTTGCCCGGTGTTGCACCTTCTCCAGAGCAGATGTCTTTCTGAAGAAGAGGCCTCCATGCCTGGATGCAATAATGCAGGTGGGGGCGCAGGAGACACTTGTACAATTGAACAACTACGTTCTTTTCCTTAATGTAACGAACAACATACAATACAGTATAAATATTTCACTGCATCAGAGGGACAGGAAGCCAGGTTATACATTTATTTTTTTTATTTTTTATTTTTATTTATTTTTTTTATATATACAAGAGTTGTTACATTCTTGTACAGCCACTAGTATGCATAGCGTTACGGGCAGGTCCCTGGAATACGATCCCCGCCGCAAAGAATTGTTCTTACAACCAAGTACAAATTTTACTGTTGAGTTAAACAGAGGCTACAGTTAAGGATTCGTGCCCAGTAAATCCTCCTCCCCGACCAGGATACGAACCAATGACAAAGCGCTCGCGGAACACCAGGCGGGTGTCTTACGACTGCACCACGGAGACTGGTAGCCTAACATATACATACAGTATATGTTAGGCTAATACCTTATACCTAACTCCCCCAGGGTCAAATTACTGACCGTCCCAGGATGCAACAAGCTGACTAACTCCTGGGTCCCTATTTACTGCTAGGTGGACAGACGAATGAGGTGAAACAAAACGCTTCCCAACCATTTCTATACCGCCAGGGATTCGAACCCGGAATTCTCGATTGTGAGTGGAGAAGGACGAACCCGACTGCACTAGCCGGGACCCTCTAGTATAAGGCACATATACCAGGGGCCAGCAACTGGACGTGAGCTGGACGAGGGACGAGTCTTCTCTCCGGGGTGACGAATAGGAAAATGGCTAGAAGAGTGTACAGGTCCACGTCAATACGAGCTCCTTACCTGAGATGTTCCAGCGAGTGGGGGTTCTTGCTCTTCCATAGCCCTCCTCCAAACCATCCCCTTCCCTTGAGCATGTTCCCAGCTCAGTGGGGCGCCATACCCCAGCGTGGCAGCGGTGAGAGGAGGAGTGGGGACCAGCCCTCACAGTGGTGTCAACAAACAATGCCTCCCCACAACACCAGAGGCATCAGCTGAGTGGCCACTCTCACACCCGCGCGCTCATTGGTCGCTCACATCCCGCCTACCTTAACTCTCACTCACTCTCACTCTCACTCACTTCTCACTAATAACACTAATTACCATAATAATAACAATAGTAATCATAATAATAACACTATAAATAAACAACAACAACAACAACAACAACAATAATAATAATAATAATAATAATAATAATAATAATAATAATATAATAATAATAATAATAATAATAATAATAATAATATGGCTATGAAGCCCAATATGGCTTCAGACCCAAAAAAAGCACTAACGATGCACTTATTAGTATCATTAACTTTATTCATGCAGCTCTTGATAAAAATGAGTTCCCTGTTGGGTTATTTGTGGACCTGCGTAAGGCTTTTGACACTGTCAATCACCAAAACCTTCTTTTTAAATTACATCATTATGGAGTCAGAGGACACTCCCTGCAATACCTCAAATCTTACCTTACTGACAGGCTCCAGTATGTTTCTGTGAATAATTCAATTTCTTCCACCCTACCCATCAACATTGGTGTTCCTCAGGGCAGCATACTTGGCCCTCTCCTCTTTCTCATCTACATTAATGACCTTCCAAATGCCTCCCAACACCTCAAACCAATTCTATTTGCTGACGACACAACCTTCATTTACTCCAGTCCTGACCCCCTTGCTCTAAATGCCACAGTAAATACTGAGCTAAATAAAGTCCATCTTTGGCTAACTGCCAACAAACTCACCCTTAACATTGACAAAACTTTCTATATTCTGTTTGGCAATAAATCCTCTAATCAAATAAATCTCAAAATTAACAATACCCAAATTTCTAACAAATTAGATGGCAAGTTCCTTGGCGTTCTCATTGACCACAAGCTGAATTTCCAGGGACACATTCTAAATATATCAAAAAAAGTTTCAAAAACTGTTGGCATTCTTTCTAAGATCAGATATTATGTACCCCGACCTGCCCTGGTGACTCTCTATTACTCCCTCATCTATCCATATCTCTACTATGGTATTTGTGCTTGGGGTTCTACAACCCAAAATCATTTACGTCCTCTAATTACTCAACACAAAGCTGCTATTAGGACAATATCCAACTCTGGCCCCAGACATCACTCGGTACCCCTACTCAAATCTCTGAATATGTTAGATATTAAGTCACTGCACATTCTCTCATGTGTATCATACATATATAAAACGCTGAACTGTAATGCCAATCCTGAACTCAAAAGCTTCATTGAAGGTTGTAACAGAACTCATGAGCACCACATCAGAAATAAATACAGTTTTGATATTCCAAGAGTACGGCTTAATCAAACTAGAAATGCTCTACAAATCAAGGGTCTCAGAATGTGGAATGACCTTCCCAACCATGTTAAAGACTGTACCTCTCTCAGCCAGTTTAAGATTAAAACTAAACACTACCTAATAAATTCCCTGTAACCTACCTTACCCCTCTAACCTACGTCAACCCATGTCTGTTATTTTTTTAATCAACGCTGTTTGTCAACCTTTTGTATTTGTGCTGCTTTTTCAGTCATGTTCCCCCTTTTTTTATCTTTATTTGTATTTGTTCTCAACACATTTTATTCTTTATGCTCAATTAGTATTAAGTTCTAGATATTAATGTTCTTCCTGCCCGAAACGCATTGCGTAATAGTGGCTTTAGGCATTGTATGTACTAGCTCTATCTATAATTCGATCCATTAATGTAACATCACTTGTATGTATGTACCTTACCTGAATAAACATATTTATATTTATTTATTTATTTAATAGAAATGATCCTCATATTATGCTACAATGTACCTCTTGATAGTTCTCAAACTTCACTGTAATGTAACTACCAATTTTCTTCAAATTTTCTTACAATGAACCTGTTAACATTTTTCAATTTTGCTTCAAATTACCTACTTAAATTTATCTGTTAGATTAAGGACCTGCCCCAAAATGCTATACATGCTAGTGGCTTTACAAGAATGTAAAATTATCAATGCAATGTGCAATGCAATTATCATCAGCTCTCATAAATACAATGTACCTTCTTGTATATATAATATATATATATATATTATATATATATATTTATATATATATATATATATATATATATATATATATATATATAAATAAATAAAAAATTACAAAATAGTAATAGTCTAATAGAGAGAGAGAGATACCCCACAGAAATAGTAATACATGTAGTATTAAATGACAAACCTTAAATCAGATGTAAATCAGGTCTTTCTATGGGGGGTACAGAAAATATATGGTGTTTACGAAGATAAGTTCCAGCTCACGCGCAACGGAAAAAATTAAAATATAAAACGGAAACCACGTACAAACGCAGTCAAATCATAACATAGAATGAAAAAAGCATTGAAAAGGATTTGGGTATACTCATGTCGGAAGACTTTACCTTTAAGGAACACAATAAAGTAGCAGTTACAACTGCAAGAAAAATGACAAGTGGATAACAAGAACTATTCACACTAGAGATGCTATACCGATGATGACACTCTTCAAGACGCTTGTGCTCTCTAGAGTGGAGTACTGCTGCACAATGACAGCCCCTTTCAAAGCTAGAGATATTGCTGACCTGGAGAGCGTGCAGAGATCCTTTACTGCTAGAATCAACTCAATAAAACATCTAAACTATGGGACCGACTAAAGAGCCTAAATCTGTATTCTTTTGAGCACAGGTGGGAGAAATACATAATCATTTACACATGGAAAATAGTAGAGGGGCTGGTCCCAAACCTGCACACAGAAACAACATCACATGAGACCAGAAGACATGGCAGGATGTGCAGAATACCCCCATTGAAAAGCAGAGGTGCAACAGGAACTCTGAGAGTGAACTCTATCAACATCAGAGGTACCAGCCATGCCGCCTGGTACCTCTAGAAACCCAACATTCAGTTTGCAACTCATTTTGTATGTATGTACTTGTACCTGAATAAACATTATTATTATTATACTTTGCGTGGGAGGTGGCCCGCCGCCTGGTAGCTTTGTGTGGGAGATGACTATGGGGCTGGACCTTTCCGGGGGCAGCGACTACAGAACTTGTCCCTTTCAGGGGTAAAATAACGTATTATTAAGACTTGTTTAAAAAAAACCATCAACATGTGTTTCATCAGCTGGTGCTCCATCAACTGGTGCCCCAACACATGGTGCTCCACCACCTGGTGCTCCACCACCTTGTGCTCCACCACCTGGTGTTCCACCACCTGGTGCTCCACCTGGTGTTCCACCACCTGGTGTTACATCACCTGGTGCTCCACTGCCTGGTGTTCCACTGCCTGGTGTTCCACCACCAGGTGCTCCACCCCCTGGTGTTCCACCTGGTGCTCCACCCCCTGGTGTTCCACCCCCTGGTGTTCCACCTGGTGCTTCACCACCTGGTGCTCCACCACCTTATGCTCCACCACCTGGTGTTCCACCACCTGGTGTTCCACCACCTGGTGCTCCTCCACCTGGTGCTCCACCACCTGGTGCTCCACCTGGTGTTCCACCGCCTGGTGTTCCACCACCTGGTGTTCCACCACCTGGTGCTCCACCACCTAGTGTTCCACCACCTGGTGCTCCACCACCTGGTGTTCCACCACCTGGTGCTCCACCACCTGGTGTTCCACCACCTGGTGCTCCACCTGGTGTTCCACCACCTAGTGTTCCACCACCTGGTGCTCCACCACCTGGTGCTTCACCTGGTGCTCCACCAACTGGTGTTCCACCCTGTTGCTCCACCACCTGGAGCTCCACCTGGTGTTCCACCACCTGGTGTTCCATCACCTGGTGCTCCACTGCCTGGTGTTCCACTGCCTGGTGTTCCACCACCTGGTGTTCCACCCCTGGTGCTCCACCCACTGGTGCTCCACCTGGTGCTTCACCACCTTGTGCTCCACCACTTGTTCCACTTCCTGGTGTTCCACTGCCTGGTGTTCCACCACCTGGTGCTCCACAGCCTGGTGTTCCACCACATAGTGCTCCACAGCCTGGTGTTCCACTGCCTGGTGTCCACCACCTGATGTTCCACCACCTGGTGCTCCACCACCTGGTGTTCCACTGCCTGGAGTTTCACCACCTGGTGTTCCACCACCTGGTGCTCCACCACCTGGAGTTCCACCCCCTGGTGTTCCACCACCTGGTGTTCCACCTGGTGCTTCACCACCTGGTGCTCCACCACCTGGTGCTTCACCACCTGATGCTCCACCACCTGGTGCTCCACCTGGTGTTCCACCACCTGGTGTTCCATCACCTGGTGCTCCACCACCTGGTGCTCCACCACCTGGTGCTCCACCACCTGGTGCTCCACATGGTGTTCCACTTCCTGGTGTTCCACCACCTGGTGCTCCACCACCTGGTGCTCCACCACCTGGTGCTCCACCACCTGGTGTTCCACCACCTGGTGTTCCACCGCCTGGTGTTCCACCACCTGGTGTTCCACTGCCTGGTGTTCCATCACCTAGTGCTCCACCACCTGGTGTTCCACCACCTGCTGCTCCACCACCTGCTGCTCCACCACCTGCTGCTCCACCACCTGCTGCTCCACCACCTGCTTCTCCACCACCTGGTGCTCCACTACATGGTGTTCCACCACCTGGTGTTCCACCACCTGCTGCTCCACCACCTGGTGTTCCACCACCTGGTGTTCCACTGCCTGGTGTTCCAACGCCTGGTGTTCCACCACCTGGTGCTCCACCACCAGGTGTTCCACCGCCTGGTGTTCCACCACCTGCTGCTCCACCACCTGCTGCTCCACCACCTGATGTTCCACCACCTGCTGCTCCACCACCTGGTGCTCCACCACCTGCTGCTCCACCACCTGGTGTTCCACCACCTGGTGCTCCATCTGGTGTTCCACCTGGTGTTGCACCACCTGGTGCTCCACCTGGTGTTCCACCACCTGGTGCTCCACCTGGTGTTCCACCAACTGGTGCTCTACCTGGTGTTCCACCACCTGGTGCTCCACCTGGTGTTCCACCACTGGTGCTCCACCACTGGTGTTCCACCACCTGGTGTTCCACCACC
>WNGS01072811.1:0-11296 GCA_020271785.1 Procambarus virginalis | reverse complement strand
AGTTGCTTTGCTCCTGGGAGTATGGGTTCGAGGTCACTTCTGGGGTGTGAGTTTTCATTCGCATATAGTCCTGGGGACCATTCAGGCTTGTTCGCATTTGTGTTCCTCACGTGTGCCCCAAAGAATGAGGTGATTTGGTAAAATGCTATGCCCAAGATAACCATCCAGGTGCCGGCGGGGAAGTGGTTCATATAGCTCAGGCTATCACTTCCTTATGTCCGGTCGTGATGGTCAAGCGGATTAAGGCGCCCTGTAGTTACCAGTTGCTTTGCTCCTGGGAGTATGGGTTCGAGTCCACTTCTGGGGTGTGAGTTTTCATTCGCATATAGTCCTGGGGACCATTCAGGCTTGTTCGCATTTGTGTTCCTCACGTGTGCCCCAAAGAATGAGGTGATTTGGTAAAATGCTATGCCCAAGATAACCATCCAGGTGCCGGCGGGGAAGTGGTTCATATAGCTCAGGCTATCACTTCCTTATGTCCGGTCGTGATGGTCAAGCGGATTAAGGCGCCCTGTAGTTACCAGTTGCTTTGCTCCTGGGAGTATGGGTTCGAGTCACTTCTGGGGTGTGAGTTTTCATTTTCATATATATATATATATATATATATATATATATATATATATATATATATAAGGGGGGTACCACCTCTGGTGCAATTATAGGGACCCACAGCCTCAGAAGAAGGGAACACAGAGCATTCAGGGAAAAACTTTCATTTAACTCTGAATACATGAGGTGTTCGCTTCTCCTACCACCCCCCCTTTTTTTATGGTGTAACTTTATTAAGCATGGTTATACAGTTACATATCTGATTGTATACAAAAAATGAACATTAAGAGGACACAAAAATAGTTCGCTTCCTAGAGGCTGTAGTTTTCCTCGAACTCCTCCGACGTTGGGCAGGACCGAGGTGCAGCGAGCATTCCCCCTCTGGATCGCGACACTGAGGCGCTGAAAGAGAAAACTTGCCGCTCTAGGGTCTCTTGTGGTGTCAATGAGCTTGGAACCAAGATCCTTTAGAAACCTTCTTGCACTCTCCTCCCCCATGGGCCTAGGGTCTCAGACCCTATTCGAACGAAGTTGTACCGATATCTAATTGCCTGTACTTGGCTGACTTGTCTCTTTCTCTGTGTGGTCGCCGCGGCTCCTGCTGTGCCGGCAGAGAGGTTGATGTATGTGGCTGCCAGGGTGGATACGCAAGTATAGTCCCATGCCAACTGTCTGCCACCCTTCCACGGACGCAGTGTGTGGTAACTACAGGGCGCCTTAATCCGCTTAATCCGCTCCGCTACAGGGCGCCTTGACCGTGATGGTCAAGCGGATTAAGGCGCCCTGTAGTTACCAGTTGCTTTGCTCCTGGGAGTATGGGTTCGAGTCACTTCTGGGGTGTGGTTTTCATTCGCATATAGTCCTGGGGACCATTCAGGCTTGTTCGCATATAATATATATATATATAAATATTGTGACAGTAATCTCTTTCAAGAGAGATTTTAGCCTGCTTCTTTCCTACATCTCGTTACTTCTTTACGTCTGCAACATCAAGATACACACTCAAGATAATCTTTTTGTGCTCTAGAGCTGACACTTGTATCTAAGCATACGTCCTGTATACTAAGTGGAGGTTTGAATGTTGAAATTCAATGTTGAATTTTGAGTGTTTGTGTGTGTGTAATCACGAAAACTAGCACGTGATGAAAAATGTGACAGTGTCAAACCACGGAGGATGGGAAATTGAAAAGGAATTTCCTTAAGTACTTTCGTATATTAATACATCTTCAGGAGGAATGATTACAAGTTAAGTATTGGACATATATATATATATATATATATTTTATATATTATATATATATATATATATATATATATAGGCAGGAGAGAGAGGTGAAGTGAGGTGAGGTACAATGAAAAAATGATGGGAATTAAGTGGCTACAAATAAGAGCCACATAAGAACGGCAGAAGGCCTATTGCCCCTGCGAGGCAGCTCCTTTTTATACCCCCAATAGGCCTTCACATGGATGATGATAGCATAAGATAGTAATATTTTACAATTGAATTAGTGAGAAATGTGTATCAATGATTCTACTCAAATCGTCTTTTATTGATCTATCAAAAATTAATCTAATTAGTTATATAAATTAAGTTATATTAAGCCACAGCCATATATAAATTAAGCCACAGTCTCCGTGGTGTAGTGGTAAGACACTCGCCTGGCGTTTCCGCGAGCGCTATGTCATGGGTTCGTATCCCTGCCCGGGGAGGATTTACTGGGCGCAATTCCTTAACTGTAGCCTCTGTTTAACGCAACAGTAAAATGTGTACTTGGATGAAAAAACGATTCATCGCGGGCGGGGATCGTATTCCAGGGACCTGCCCGAAACGCTACGCGTACTAGTGGCTGTACAAGAATGTAACAACTCTTGTATATATCTCAAAAAAAAAAAAAATATATAACCACTGCTAATGTTCAAATTACTTCTTTTGTAATCTGTATTCAGCAGATTCATTATTTTCCTGTTATAAGTACTTTTAAATTCGTTATTGAAGAAGCCATCTCCCAATCAATTTGGTGAGCATCTTCTGACAGATGAACAAACAAAGCATTAGACAATTGGCCATGTCTTTATATATATATATATATATATATATATATATATATATAATATATATATAATATATATATATTAATATGGTCTAATTGAATATGACCGCATATTCAGTATTACTATCTTCTGGTTTAGGGCTTCTATCCCTCTATTTTCTTAGCATCAGGCTTAGCTGAAAGAGGAGTTCTCCAAAACTCATTTTCGTTATTTCAAGGTGAAGAAAAAAGTGAATTACTATAGAATGTATTACACTTATTTATACAATTTGCACAACGTTTCGAACCTGCATGGTTTATTCTCAAGTGAAAAAGAAGTTACAGAACTCGTTGATTATACCCGTACGGGGTCAGGTGATAAAGGTAAAAACAATGGGGATAAATGGGGGACGAAGCACATAAGAGCATAAGAATAAAGATAACTGCAGAAGGCCTATTGGCCCATACGAGGCAGCTCCTATCCCAAAGATTAATCAGGTGTAATTGACCTGTTATGTTGGACAGTGTCTTCTGTGTTGGCATCGTTATGTTCTGGTCTTGTCCTTACTCTCATGGTGGGTAGAGTAAATAGTTCCGTGATTTGGGTGTTCATGGTAGGTTGTTCTATTCTTATGTGAATTGCTTCAAGAATTTGTAATCTTCTTGCATCATGGGTTTTGTCTATTATACAGGTATTTTTGTTGAACATTTCTCTTGTTAGGGTGATGTTATGGGCTTGTATCATGTGATTCATGGGGGCACCGGATTGAAGATGACATGTCAAACGCCTCGTCAGCTTGGTCGACGTCATACCTATGTACTTAGACGGAAGGTTACATCCTTCGTGGGGGCAAGTGTACATGTATACAACGCTTGACTGCTGTAGAGGGTTCTCTGTCGGCTTCGGGCTGTTTTTGATAAGGAGTTCGGTAGTCTTCTTGGTTTTGTAGAATATGATCAGGTCTATGTTTTAGTTAGGAGTAATGCTTTTACTCCTTTACGGATTATTTCTTTCATTATTCTTTCCTGTTTTTTATGTTCACTGTGCATGGTTGATTTGTAATATAATTTTATTGGAGGTATTGTGGTTTCTGTTCTAGGTTCAGGATTATACCATCGGTCCAAGTAAGTAAGTAATTATCACAAGAAGGCACCAAACCGGGAAGGCTATGTAGCACCACCAAATGTGCGGGATAATCAGAGGGCGCTAAATATCACCAAGGATGCCAATACGAGAACAAAAACGCATAAGGCGAACGATATCAAAAGTATACAATTCACCAAGAGTTCTATCGAGGGACAAGTGACCGTGAGGGACGGTCGGAAAGCAAGACACTCGCTCGTCCTGGAAGTCAGGACATTCAACAAGGACATGCACGACTGTAAGTGGGACAACGCAATTTAGACAATAAGGAGCAGGGCGGCGCTCCATTAAGTGACCGTGAGTTAAGCGAGTATGGCCAATCTGCAACCTTGCTAAAGCAGTTTCCCACCACCGGTTACAGTGGTAGCAGGAAGGCCACGGGGACATACTACGTTTGAGAGTACACAGCTTGTTATCAACCCACAGAGGACCAACAACCCTGCCAACGGGCAAGGATGGAAGAATGAATAATAAGATAGAAGTCGGAATAAGGAACACCTTTACGGGAGATGGGACAAGAACGGATAGCTTCCCTAGTGGCAGCATCTGCACGCTCATTTAAAGAAACACCAATATGGCTGGGAACCCAGCAAAACTCTACTGATTTAAATTTACTAGAAATAAGAAACCGCCAATGTTGAATTTTGATGACCACTGGGTGGACAGGATTAAAGGACCCTAGAGCCATGAGGGCACTACGAGAGTCAACTACAATGACAAAGGAGCCACATCAAACAAACGTTAACCATCCGTTCAAAGAGCTTGCAGACACAACTCGTGAGGGCAATAGGGCGGAAGACCTTGGGGGATGACTCGAAAGACCATGGTTTTCGAATAGGAAGGACAACACCATCGAGCCAGTCTTCAGGGACTGACGACGACTCCCAGACCCGATTGTACAGACTCAGTAAATACTGAGACGTGCACGGAGAGAGATGGCGAAGCATTTCATAATGATTGCCATCTGAGCCCGCCGCCATAGAACCGCAGAGGGCAAGGGCAGACTGAAGCTCAGAGAGAGAGAAGGGATCATTATAGGGAAGGTGAAGATGAGTACAGAAATTTAAAGGACGAGATTCAAGAATAGGCTTACGAAGAAGGAAGGATTGGGGAAGATGAAAACCAGAACTAAAAGATGAAAAGTGGGAACCCAGTTCGGTCGCAACCTGCAACAGGTCCGTCACCAGAGCACCACGGAGGCGAAGGACCGGCGAGACATCGGGAACGAACTTACCTGCAATCTTGCAGATACGCTTCCAGACCAGTGGTAGAAGAGTTTCGGACGTAACGGTGAAGACATAAGCCATCCAGCAAGCACGTTTAGCTGCACGGATGGTCCTACAGGCCACCGCACTCACCTTCCGACACAGAAGAAAAGACTTAACCGTCTGCCGGCGGCGATGTCTCTTGCAGGCTGCACGCTTACAGCGGACAGCCCGAGCACAGTCCACATTCCACCAGGGAACGCACTTCCGCGTTCCCCGAGAGGAAGAGCGAGGAATAGAGCTGAGGGCAGCGTCAAAGACAGTGTCATGAAAAAGAAGGAGGGCACGTGGGAGAGGCAGAATGGAGAGGTCGGAAATAGTAGCACTGAGAGTAAAGAGGCGCCAGTCAGCCTCGGCAAACCACCACCTAGGGAAGGAGAGATGAGGGTGAAAAAGACAAAAAAGTAACAAGGATAGGAAAATGGTCACTGCCATGGAGGTCATCAAGGACCCGCCACCCGAAAACTAAGGAAAGGGATGACGAGCACATAGAAAGATCGAGACAGGAAAGGGAGCGAGTCCGAGAGTCCAAATGAGTGGGCTCACCAGAATTAAGAAGTGACAGAGAAGAAGAGAGGATGAAAGGTTCAAGGAGGCGACCCCGGGTGTTTGTCAGCACATCACCCCAAAGGGCATGACGACAATTGAAATCACCCAGCAGGAGCACAGGCTTCGGCAAGGAGTCTAGGAGGCCATCTGGTACAATAGGATTAAAAATGGGGAGGTTACTTTAGAACAGGAATTCGTACAACTGGTTAGAAATGTTAAAAAAGAGATAAGGAAAGCAAAAAGAAACTATGAAGTTCGCATAGCAGGGCAAGCAAAGACAAATCCTAAAGGGTTTTTTCAGTTATATCGAACTAAGACTAGGGAAAGGATAGGTCCATTAAAAACTGAGACAAGTCAAATAACGGATAATGACGAGGAGATGAGTAGTATTTTTAACAAATATTTTATATTTGTATTTACTAAAGAAGAACTTAACAATATGCCTTCAGCCGAACAAGTCTATGTGGGTGGGGATGAGGACAGGTTGACTAGTTTAGCAGGGAGGATGTAATTAAACAATTAGTAAAACTAAAACCAAACAAATCCCCAGGGCCGGATGAAGTGTTTGCCAGGGTGCTTAAAGAATGCAAAGAGGAGCTTTCCGAGCCACTGTCAACCATATTTAATAAATCAATAGAGTTAGCAGAGTGCCAGAGTCATGGAAGGTAGCTAATGTGATACCAATTTTTAAGAAAGGAGATAGATCACTTCCATCAAACTATCGGCCAATTAGCCTAACGTCTATTGTGGGAAAGTTACTTGAATCGATAAATGCAAATGCAATTCGTCTTCATCTTGAAAAACATAAATTAATAAATGAGTCGCAACATGGTTTTACAAATGGCCGTTCATGTTTAACAAATTTGCTATCTTTTTATTCCAGCATAGTTGAGGCAGTTGATAGTGGTAAGGATTGTGATGTTGTGTACCTTGACTTTAGCAAAGCTTTTGATACAGTGCCACATGAAAGACTAATTAAAAAAATAGAGGCTCATGGTATTGGGGGTGCTATTTAAGTTGGATTAGGGCATGGCTATTCCAAAGGAAACAGAGAGTTAGTATAAATGGGGTTAAGTCAGAGTGGGATAATGTTGTTAGTGGAGTGCCTCAAGGCTCTGTCCTGGGACCTCTGTTGTTTATAATATATATAAATGATTTAGATTCAGGTTTGAGTAGCAACATTTGCAAATTTGCAGATGATACAAAAATCGGTAGGGAAATTAACACGAAAGAAGACTCGGTATCACTTCAAGTTGATCTAAATAGGGTTTTAAAATGGTCAAAAGACTGGCAGATGCAGTTTAATGCTAATAAATGTAAAGTTTTGAGGCTAGGTAATGATGATAGAGTTACAAGATACGAGCTAGATGGTGTTGAGATTGCGAAGTCGGATTGCGAAAGGGATCTAGGAGTTATGATTAGTAAGAATTTAAAACAAAAGGATCAATGCATGAATGTTCGTAATAAGGCAAATAGGACACTGGGATTTATTAATCGAAGCGTTAGTAACAAGACACCTGGTGTGGTTCTTCAGCTATATCTTGCTCTAGTTAGGCCCCATTTAGATTATGCAGTTCAGTTTTGGTCGCCGTACTATAGAATGGATATAAATTCACTTGAACGTGTCCAGCGTAGGATGACAAAGTTAATTCCCCAAATTAGAAATCTTTCATATGAAGAAAGATTAATAAAGCTTAAATTGCATTCACTGGAAAAGCGAAGAGTTAGGGGTGACATGATAGAAGTTTACAAGTGGATGAATGGACATAACAAAGGAGATATTAATAGGGTATTAAAAGTATCAACACAAGACAGAACACGAAACAATGGGTATAAATTGGATAAGTTTAGATTTAGGAAAGACTTGGGTAAATACTGGTTCGGTAACAGGGTTGTTGATTTGTGGAACCAATTACCGCGTAACGTGGTGGAGGTGGGATCCCTCGATTGTTTCAAGCGTGGGTTGGACACGTATATGAGTGGGATTGGGTGGTTATAAATAGGAGCTGCCTCGTATGGGCCAGTGGGCCTTCTGCAGTTACCTTTGTTCTTATGTTCTTATGTTCTTAGGTGTTTAAGATCGGGAAGAGAAAGTGGGACAGATGGGGGGAGATAAATGGAACAAACCGTTTACCATCTACGCACAAAGACACGGGCAGCAGAACAGTTGAGAGGCGAGGGAAAAAGTAAGGGGACGAAGGGAACATCGGAGCGAATCAAGAGAGCAGAAGAGTTATGGGCCCCAGCTGTGCTGTGGTGGGGGAGAGAAAATAATAGGCAGGGAAGCGACCAGGACGAGCACCAAGCATCGGCCCCTGGAGACAGACACAAAGGGGCAAAAATTGTGAAATTAGAAGTTGGAGGTTAAGGAAAATGGCGTAATAATGACGGATGTTCCATTGAAGAACAGACGTCGGCAAAAAGAGAAAGGATAGCAATAGAGAGCAAAGAAGAAACAAAGGTGAAAAAGAAACACAGCACGTTAAAGAAGCACAGGGTCAGGATCAGGGTCAGCGAAGTCAGGGTTAGGGGGCATGGGTAAACTGAGTGAAGGAGGGAGGGAAAGAAGCGGGAGGACAGACCAGAGGTGGACGAGCAGGGTCTGGAGGAGGAGAAGGAGGAGGGGCAGAAAGAGGGGAGTGCACCGCAGTAAGGTCAGTAACCGAGACGGAACCGGGGCTAAAGAAACCCCCACAGTAGGAACGGGGGGCTCCACCACCGAAGCGGGAGGAACAATAGAATCAGAAATAGGGGCGAAGAAAGCGAAGCCTTCTTACCTACCGGAGAGGAGCCAGGTTTCCGCTTTTGACTCAAAGAGATAGGAGTAGGTGCCCAGCAGCAATGTACTGGGCAACGGACTCCAGTGTCTTGGTAGGAGAAGAGCGAGAGCGAACAACATGACCATCAGGAGAGCGATGGACATTGGCCCACACAGTCAGGTGGCGTGGAGAGCCAAGAGACGGAGGAGAATGATGGGAAGGAGGACCAGAGGGAGAGGAGAAAGAAGACACAGGAGACATAACAGACTTGGTAGAAAGAAGGGAATCCTTAGTCAGAGAACCAGGAGGGGAACCCTCTGGGACAGAATGGAGGGAAACAGGGGAGGTGGTGGTGGGCGTGTCCGGGTCTAAGACTTGGAAACGGCTGCAAGACTGAGAAAGGTGGGAAGGACGAGGAAAGGAAGAGTGCACCACGTGAGCATAGGAGACACCACCGAAAGAAGGGAGACGATGAACTTGGCGCCGAGCCTCAGGAAAAGACAAACGATCCCGGTGCTTCAAGTTGAGGACGGCCGCCTCAAGTTTGTAACGTATACACGTGCGGAAGATGGTAGGGTGGGCCTCACCACAGTTGAGGCGGCGGGCCTGGGGAGACGTGCACTCCATCTTAGAGTGACCCTCGCCTCCGCACATGGGACAGAGAGAGACAGGACTAGAGCAGTAGAGGGCACCATGTCCAAATCTCCAGCACTTATTACAGAGCCTAGGAGACGGAGAGGCGAGCCGGTCGGCCGAGCGGATAGCACGCAGGACTTGTGATCCTGTGGTCCCGGGTTCGATCCCGGGCGCCGGCGAGAAACTATGGGCAGAGTTTCTTTCACCCTATACCCCTGTTACCTAGCAGTAAAATAGGTACCTGGGTGTTAGTCAGCTCTCACGGGCTGCTTCCTGGGGGTGGAGGCCTGGTCGAGGACCGGGCCGCGGGGACACTAAAGCCCCGAAATCATCTCAAGATAACCTCAAGATCTCAAGATAACGGAATGTACTCCTGAACAGAGCATCTGGCACCAACAAGAATGACAGAGGGCAGAAGGATCCTACCATCAAAGGTAATCTTCACAACCCGATGGGGCAGACGGCGATGACCACGAGGGGGACGAGTAAACCTATCCACCTGGAGGTCAGAATGACCCTGGGCTTCGATGATATGATTTATATCCTCGTGGCAGTCCTTTAGATCCCTAACACCAGTCGCAACATGGTGCGGGAGGAGAACAGTGCCAACACTGGCATTTAACCGAGCGTTCTTCGAGACCAGAACAGGGGTCTCGCCAAGGCAGGATAAGGTGGCCAAGCGGGTGGCTGCATCGTGAGAAGGAGCAGCAACGACACAGGCACCAAGACGAGTGGGGTTGAAGGTGACAGAGGCATCAACGGAATCGACAAGATGCCTATGAAGGGAAAAATCGTCAGGAGTTGAATCCAAAGGATGGGGGTCAAATTACTTAGTCCACATAGCAGGACCAAACAAAGCATGGTACGAATTAGTATGGGAAGGGAGCATACGAGAGCGGCCGTGGCGGGGATGGCAATGAGAACCTTTAGAGAGAGAGACGAGTCAAAAGGCACAGTAGTCACAATAAGTGATGGAGCCGTGCAAGGGGACGAATCGGTCACCACAGCAGGCTTGAGGCTCGATCCAACCACAGAGGGAGGGGAGCAGGGAGGAAGAGTCCAGTCTGGGCCTAAACCGGGCCCTGTAGCGGGGGATACAGATCCCGGTCTTCCAGGACGGTCCGACTCAGGGGCCTGGTCGCCCACCCCATGAGCTTGGGTAAAAGAAGTCGTGTCGTCATCATGCTGCAAACAAAACAAAAGTTTGGGACCTGGAACCAAGGGATACCACCTACCAGGGCAGCCAGGAAGGCCGAGCGCGGGCCAGTGCAGGAAGGGTGTGTCGTCCCCAGCAGTGCTCCACCTTTTCAACAGGGGTGTCCTACTATCGTCCATCCTCTCACACTGGTGCTAAGACCCAGTCCCCATATCGCCCAGCCTGGCCACACCAACCATCCACTCAGGGCGGCCCCTCACAGGCGACCGTCCAGCAGGTGGTCCGATGGCTCACAAGGCCCATACATGGTGCCCTTCAGCACGTACACCACCCAAAGAGGGGGCCAGGAGAGGTGGCAAAGGCAACCCACACCGGTCCCAGGGAGGTGTACTGAGCCTCTCACCACAGCAAGGAGGCACCATGGAGGAGTAAAGGTCTATGTTAAGTGCCTCCTCCCATATCACTTTCTTGAAAATCGGTACGACATTTGCCTTCTTCAGCAACTGGGCAATTCTCCTGACATAAGTGACTCATTGAAGATCATGCCAGAGGCACGCTGAGGGCCTGCGCGCTTCTTTTAGTACACGGTGATACTTTGTCTGGTCCAACTGCTTTAGTTGAATCCAGTGTTGTCAACTGTTTTCATACCCCCCTCTGCTGTCACCTCTATATCTGATAGTTTCATCTAGGGTAATCTCTTCTAACAATGGGAGCTGCTCAGGCTCGGTAGTGAACACTCCATGGAAACTGGCATTCAGTGCCTCGCAGATGTCCTTGTCACTTTCTGTATATCCCCCCTCTGCCTTCCTTAGTCGTTGTCACTTGGTCGTTCCCCAACATTTTTCTTCTTATATGACGTGTAGTAACTTAGGTTGCTTTTTTCGCTTTGATGGCAATTTCGTTCTCATAGTCCTTTCCGTTGTTCGTCTTATGTTCATGTAATCGTCCCTAGCTCTGTTGCATCTGATCCTGTTGTCTCTGTCCTTTGTCTTCTGTACTTCCTCCACTCCTGCCTGCTGGCCATTTTTGCTTCCTGACACTGTCTATTAAACCATGGTTATTATATTCCCTCTTTTTTCCCCCCTTACTGTTGGTATAAATCTCTGGTCGGGCCTCCTGGCATTTCTGTATGACCAGGTCCATCATCTCTTGGACTGCTTTTCCTCTAATTTCTTCCTCCCACTGCACTTCTCCCCGAGAAAGTCCCT
>WNGS01072804.1:0-11038 GCA_020271785.1 Procambarus virginalis | reverse complement strand
AATCGATCGCGCGTACCTATTTACACTATATGCTGATCCGCAAACTTCCGCTCCCCTGTCGCTCCTTGCAACGCCGGCCTTGCGCAACCCGAACCGCCCGCCGGTGGCAACCGCAGCGAAGACCGCAACAGCCTGACCCTCGGCATTGGCGGCGGATTGCTGCCCAATATGAATGGGCCAGCGATTAGGCTTTCACCTGGCGGGATTATTCAGGGCAAAGTCGATGGCTTTGATTTTCAGGTGCGCGGCCCCAACATCTATATCGACCTGATCCGTAACAAACCGGTAGCGGCTGGAATGTGATTGCAGGCCCAGTCGCGCAACTACGCTTTGAACGCACCAGCAGCGGCGACATCACGACCCGCGCGTCGCGCTTTTGCTCGGCACGCGTGATACTGCGGTCGAGCTCGGCGGCTATGTCGGCATCGGCAAAAAGGGATTTTTGATTCCCCCCGCACCTGACCTTCGATCTCGCTTTTGTCCACGATGTCGCCGGAGCGCATGACACTTTATCCTGACCCCCGGCATTGCGCTTTCGTCACCCGTCTCGCACGGACATTCGCACGGCTTGGCGTATCGGCGGACTATGTGGGCGGCGGCTATGGCCGAACCTATTTCGACGTCGCCGCCAATCCAACGCCCGGTGCGCTGACGCCCTATGCCACCACCGGCGCAGGCTTTAAAAGCATCGCAGCACATTGCTCCTCACCCCTGATCTGGGCGGAGACAACCGCAAAGGCTGGGCGCTGTTTGGCCTTGGCGGCTATAATCGCTTGCTCGGCCATATGCGCGCAGCCCGATTGTCAAGGATGCAGGAAGTGCGGACCAGTTTTTGGGCGTCGTTGGGTGGCGTATAGTTTCTAGACTTTGTCCACGCGCACCGTTTCTCCCTACTCGTCGCGCCGCTGACCAACACCACACATCACGTACCGGCACGCCTAGCAAAGCCGCAACCTGCGCCAACACGGCTTTCGTCGCTTTGCCATCCTCCGGCGCAGTCCGCGTCCAGAGTTTGAGCGCACCGTTTTCGATTGCGGCACGCTCCACTTCGCGCCGGGCACGACGCGCAGGGCCAGTTCGTTCTCGCTGTTCATGACCTTACGGATATCTTGAGCAGTCGGTTCGCCATGCTGCTGAGGTTCTCTACGCGCCCAATCAGGAACATGTTAATCGTCACCGCCCTTGCGCGGGTCTCCTGACAACGCTGTGGCATCGGGAATAACGCCTGAATTCAATTGCCGTCCGCGATACAGACCACCGATCGGCCACCGCCTGCACTTCGTCGATCATTTCGAACCAGTCAGTATCGCCATAGCAAAACCGCGCAGGCGGCATGCCGTGCTGGCTTTCGTCCTGTGCGAGCGCTGCATTATAAGCAGCTTCTCGATCGGGGGTATGGTCTCAAATCCGGTGCGACGATGGCGGTAAAATGCTGTTCCGCCGCTTTCTCTGGGCCGAGCAGATATTGCATCACCGCGATCACTTCGCCGCCGGCATGTCATAATGCGGAATGCGTTTGCAACGGGGACAGATCACCCTCGCCCAGCGTGACCAGCGAAAGGTTGAGGCATCCACCGCACGCCTTTACTAAACCCGAAGACCTGCTGCATGATTTGCATCATCAGTCCGCGACGCCGGTCGAGATAGCTAGGATCGGCCCATGACGGATACCGGATAGGATGCTCCGGCATGCTGTATTGCACAGCATAAGCAGCTTGCAGCAACGAACCGACCTGCCGCTAAAGCCATCAATGATGACGAGAGGCTCGCCTTCGCGGCCCATTTTGCGGACGCTGATTTGAGATCGGGAAGTTCAGTCACGGCGCATGAATGGCGCAGAATATGGCGCCAAGTCAATCGCTAGGGCAGTGTTTAATGGGGTGGCGTTTTAGGCCTACTCGCACTCCCGTCTTGAACCAAATCGTTAGTCTAAACTATAAATATCCCCCCGGCCTGACCCAATTATATGGAAGTCCGGCACCCACCGCGTCCTTTGCGTTGCGGTCCAACATGTTCATCGCATTATAGAGCAGCGTGCCCCCGCCATTGGTATCCGCGCCCAGCGAATTGCTATGCCCTATATTTGCCGATCAGATCGCGCAGCGGCTTATAGCCATTGCCCCATATGTACTGACTTCCCACTTTTTAGCCAATTGTTCGGTCACAAAGGCCTGAACCTTAGTCCCGCGCTCCGGAGTGATTGTATACTCTTTCACTAGCAGACCCCAGCTATGGTCGGCTTGGCCCATTCTGCGGTAAGGTCCAACGGCGGGTCCAGCACATCAGTAGAACTTTTTTTGCGTTGCCTGAAACGGGGTAGCTCACACCTTGTCCGTGCTGTCCACCGCAGCATTGGCGGGTGTGACCGTGATGCTGCGAAACTGGCTTTGTGTCAGTTCCCGCAACAGATCCGTTTCCCAAGGATCGATAACGCCATCCTTGGGACGGCGACGGCAAGCGCATTCGAATCGCTTTCGGTGAACGCGCCGGGGTTGCGGTCTTTTGATCGCTTTTGAACGTGGTGTAGCTTTCGATGTTCAGGCCGGTGACCTTGCCATCAACTGCGGTCGTTAAAGGGTTAGTCGGAGCGTCGGATAAAGCAGTGCCGGCCACAAAGCGATAAGGCAAAAGATGTTCTCATTGGCATCAGCCCCCAATTTCAGCCCATCGGCATAGCGCGGCATGCATGGATGGCCGATCAACGGATTTTGCGTCGCCTACGGCCTTACCTTGCGCTGCGCTTGACCACAGAAACATCTGCGGGCCGACCGGAGGTGTTGAATCCAGCGAGCCTTAGCCCTCAGCTGATGCTCGCAGTTTTTACCGCAGCACTCCGATCGACTCCGGCGCCGGAACGCCAATTATTTTGCGGCGTATGATTCTCGGACAACCACACACTGAACATCGGCGATTTCTTGTCCACGGCCCGCGGCGCTTGATCAGGATCCAGCCGATCGGCCCGGCCGTTTTGGAGCCGAAAAAGCGCCTTATACTCAGCGGCGCTGAGCGGGCCGGAACGGAATTTCCAGCCGCTTTTCGGATCAGCATAGGTGCCACCATTATTCACGGGATCCATAGGCGCTGGCGCTGATATTGGTCAGGTCCGTCACCATCCACAACGCGCTGTCAAGGCATGCCATGCGCCTGGGCATTATGTGCCTCAAAGGCGATGATATCCCATTTCGCAAGCTCTCCCGCAGGCAGTTTAAGTCCCTTTTCCAGTGTTGCTGCAGTGACCTGTCCGGCTTAAATCGCGGACCCCGTAGTGTCGTAAAAATCAAGCGCCGTCGCAGTGCCATCGGTGGGCCAGTGACAGCTCCTGTGTTGTAGCGTTGTGTCGCATGCGCAGGCTTGCTCGACAATCGACCGATTGGGCGAAAATCGGCTGACTGGCAAACAGCGCCGTTATCAGGAGAGCAGTTCGAAACATTCTTTTTCCTTTCGTTGCAATCAGGGCCGATGATCCCGCTCATCACTTTTCCAAGCGCGCGTCCGTCCATGGTTGAAAGGTTGTGCCGATTGTGGTTTTCCAGTGGCACATCGGCTTTTCCTGACCGCGAATCCGCGGCGCTCCATGTCCACCTTTGCATTCGCTCAGCTCGGCGCAGCGTTTCATGCAATAGTCGCCATTGTCGGCAATTGTTCGAACGCGCTGCTGCTTGGCCCTTGCAGTTCCACTCCCTTTGCAGGGGACAGACGATACCACCCATCGTTGAACCGTAGTATTTGAGGCTGTTCAACAACGCCTCTTCGCTTTTGTACAAATGCGGCGCTTGCCATTTCATCGTAAAGCGCTGATCGGCATTGCCGTTGCAACCCCAGCGAATAAGGTCGGTCGTATTGTCGCGCGAACCCCCGCGAACCGCGACACAATCGCCGGTGATACCATTTTGGTCAAAAATGCCTATTTCCTATGTGTCGATGCCGGTTTTGCGGAAATCGAAACGTTGGTCATGGGCCCCCACTTGTGTCCAATCGCCTGCGCCAGTTGGAATAATCGCACCGTCCATAATCAATGCGCGCCGGCCAAAAATCACGCCGCGCGCTACCTGCGCGCACAGGCGCATTCTGCTCTCCATAGGGGTTGCGCCGCTCGTGCGCTCTTCGTCCCGATTTAGTAAATGCTGCATCCGGCGAGGCGCTTGCGGCGTGATTTTTGGCCCGGCGCGCATTGATTATGACGGTGCGATTATTCCACTGGCGCAGGCGATTGGACACAAGTGGGGGCCCATGACCAACGTTTCGATTTCCGCAAAACGGCATCGACACATATGAAATAGGCATTTTTGACCAAAATGGTATCACCGGCGATTGTGTCGCGGTTCGCGGGGGTTCGCGCGACAATACGACCGACCTTATTCGCTGGGGTTGCAACGGCAATGCCGATCAGCGCTTTACGATGAAATGGCAAGCGCCGCATTTGTACAAAACCGAAGAGGCGTTGTTGAACAGCCTCAAATACTACCGGTTCAACGATGGTTGGTATCGTCTGTCCCCTGCAAGGGAGTGGAACTGCAAGGCCAAGCAGCAGCGCGTTCGAAACAATTGCCGACAATGGCGACTATTGCATGAAACGCTGCGCCGAGCTGAGCGAATGCAAAGGGTGGACATGGAGCGCCGCCGGATTTCGCGGTCAGGAAAAGCCGATGTGCCACTGGAAAACCACAATCGGCACACCTTTCAACCATGGACGGACCGCGCTTGGAAAAGTGATGAGCGGGATCATCCGGCCCTGATTGCAACGAAAGGAAAAAGAATGTTTCGAACTGCTCTCCTGATACGGCGCTGTTTGCCAGTCAGCCGATTTTCGCCCAATCGGTCGATTGGTCGAGCAAGCCTGCGCATGCGACACAACGCTACCACAGGAGCTGTCACTGGCCCACCCGATGGCACTGCGACGGCTTGATTTTTCGACACTACGTGGGTCCGCGATTTTAAGCCCGGACAGGTCACTGCAGCAACACTGGAAAAGGGCTTTAAACTGCCTGCGGGAGAGCTTGCGAAATGGATATCATCGCCTTTGAGGCACATAATGCCCAGGCGCATGGCATGCCTTTGACAGCGCGTTGTGGATGGTGACGGACCTGACAATATCAGCGCCAGCGCCTATGATCCCTGATAATGGTGGCACCTATGCTGATCCGAAAAGCGGCTGGAAATTCCGTTCCGGCCCGCTCAGCGCCGCTGAGTATAAGGCGCTTTTTCCGGCTCAAAACTGGCCGGGCCGATCGGCTGGATCCTGATCAAGCTGCCGCCGGGCGTGGACAAGAAATCGCCGATGTTCAGTGTGTGGTTGTCCGAGAATCATACGCCGCAAAATAATGGCGTTCCGGCGCCGGAGTCGATCGGAGTGCTGCGGTAAAAACTGCGAGCATCAGCTGAGGGCTAAGGCTCGCTGGATTCAACCCCTCCGGTCGGCCCGCAATGTTTCTGTGGTCAAGCGCAGCGCAAGGTAAGGCCGTAGGCGACGCAAAATCCGTTGATCGGCCATGCCCTGCCGCGCTATGCACGATGGGCTGAAATTGGGGGCTGATGCCAATGAGAACATCTTTTTGCCTTATCGCTTTGCTGGCGGCACCTGCTTTATCCGACGCTCCGACTAACCCTTAACGACCGCAGTTGATGGCAAGGTCACCGGCCTGAACATCGAAAGCTACACCACGTTCAAAGCGATCAAAGACGCAACCCCGGCGCGTTCACCGAAAGCGATTCGAATGCGCTTGCCGTCGCCGTCCGCAAGGATGGCGTTATCGATCCTTTGGAAACGGATCTGTTGCGGGAACTGACACAAAGCCAGTTTCGCAGCATCACGGTCACACCCGCCAATGCTGCGGTGGACACACGGACAAGGTTGTGAGCTACCCCGTTTCAGGCAACGCAAAAAGGTTCTACTTGATGTGCTGGACCCGCCGTTGGACCTTACCGCAGAATGGGCCAAGCCGGACCATAGCTGGGGTCTGCTAGTGAAAGAGTATACAATCACTCCGGAGCGCGGGACTAAGGTTCGGCCTTTGTGACCGAACATTGGCTAAAAGTGGGAAGTCAGTAATAGGGCAATGGCTATAAGCCGCTGCGCGATCTGATCGGCAAATTATACGGGCATAGCAATTCGCTGGGCGCGGATACCAATGGCGGGCGCACGCTGCTCTATAATGCGATGAACATGTTGGACCGCAACGCAAAGGACGCGGTGCCGGACTTCCTATATAATTGGGTCAGGCCGGGGGATATTTATAGTTTATACTAACGATTTGTTTCAAGACGGGATGCGAGTAGGCCTAACGCCACCCCATTAAACACTGCCTAGCGATTGACTTGGCGCCATATTCTGCGCCATTCATGCGCCGTGACTGAACTTCCCGATCCTCAATCAGCGTCCGCAAAATGGGCCGCGAAGGCGAGCCTCTCGTCATCATTGATGGCTTTAGCGGCATGGTCGGTTCGTTGCTGCAAGCCTTATGCTGTGCAATACCACATGCCGGAGCATCCTATCCCGGTATCCGGTCATGGGCCGATCCTAGCTATCTCGACCGGCGTCGCGGACTGATGATGCAAATCATGCAGCAGGTCTTCGGGTTTAGTAAAGGCGTGCGGCTGGATGCCTCAACCTTTTCCGCTGGTCACGCTGGGCGAGGGGGATCTGTCCCCGTTGCAACGCATTCCGCATTATGACCATGCCGGCGGCGAAGTGATCGCGGTGATGCACTATCTGCTCGGCCCAGAAAGCGGCGGAACAGCATTTTTACCGCCATCGTCCACCCGGATTTGAGACATTACCCCCGATCGAGAAGCTGCTTATAATGCAGCGCTCGCACAGGACGAAAGCCAGCACGGCATGCCGCCTGCGCGGTTTTGCTATGGCGATACTGACTGGTTCGAAATGATCGACGAAGTGCATGGCGGTGGCCGATCGGTTGGTCCTGTATCGCGGACGGCAATTGCATTCAGGCGTTATTCCCGATGCCACAGCGTTGTCAGGAGACCCGCGCAAGGGCCGGTTGACGATTAACATGTTCCTGATTGGCGCGTAGAGAACCTCAGCAGCATGGCGAAACCGACTGCTCAAGATATCCGTAAGGTCATGAACAGCGAAGAAGGAACGAACTGGCCCTGCGCGTCGTGCCCGCGCGAGGTGGAGCGTGCCGCAATCGAAAACGGTGCGCTCAAATCTGGACGCGGACTGCGCCGGAGGATGGCAAAGCGACGAAAGCCGTGTTGGCGCAGGTTGCGGCTTTGCTAGGCGTGCCGGTACGTGATGTGGTGTTGGTCAGCGGCGCGACGAGTAGGGAGAAACGGGTGCGCGTGGACAAAGTCTAGAAACTATACGCCACCCCAACGACGCCCAAAAACTGGTCCGCACTTCCTGCATCCTTGACAATCGGGCTGCGCGCATATTGGCCGAGCAAGCGCTTATAGCCGCCAAGGCCAAACAGCGCCCAGCCTTTGCGGTGTCTCCGCCCAGATCATGGGTGAGGAGCAATGTGCTGCCGATGCTTTTAAAGCCTGCGCCGGTGGTGGCATAGGGCGTCAGCGCACCGGGCGTTGGATTGGCGGCGACGTCGAAATAGGTTCGGCCATAGCCGCCGCCCACATAGTCCGCCGATACGCCCAGCCGTGCGAATGTCCGCTGCGAGACGGGTGACGAAAGCGCAATGCCGGGGTCAGGATAAAGCTGTCATGCGCTCCGGCGACATCGTGGACAAAAGCGAGATCGAAGGTCAGGCTGGCGGGGGGAATCAAAAATCCCTTTTTGCCGATGCCGACATAGCCGCCGAGCTCGACCGCAGTATCACGCGTGCCGAGCAAAGCGACGCGCGGGTCGTTGATGTCGCCGCTGCTGGTGCGTTCAAAGCGTAGTTGCGCGACTGGGCCTGCAATCACATTCCAGCCGCTACCGGGTTTGTTACGGATCAGTCGATATAGATGTTGGGGCCGCGCACCTGAAAATCAAAGCCATCGACTTTGCCCTGAATAATCCCGCCAGGTTGAAAGCCATAATCGCTGGCCCCTTCATATTGGGCAGCAATCCCGCCGCCAATGCCGAGGGTCAGGCTGTTGCGGTCTTCGCTGCGGTTGCCACCGGCGGGCGTTCGGGTTGCGCCAAGGCCGGCGTTGCAAGGAGCGACAGGGCGAGCGGAAGTTTGCGGATCAGCATATAGTGTAAATAGGTACGCGCGATCGATATTTCGATACCGTAAAAGCCCCGCTTCGGCTCACAAACGGCGCACCCCAGCCCTAAAACATATATTTCATTTTCACCGTCTGCTTGCCCGCACCTGCCAGTGCAAAGGATGCCGCCTTAAACTTTGGCGGACCAAAGGTGATTTTTGGATTGCGCGAAAAGCCGAAACCTTCGCTGGGATGGCCAGCGACGTGTCCAGTTTGCCATTGGCATTCTCGTCGTGGATCAACGAAAGGGCATAGGTTCCCGGCGCGACATCGGCGAAGCTTATCGTGCCGCCGGCATTCGCCTTTACGCTGCGTTTCAAGGATTTGCTGTCTTTAGAGCAATCGGGAAGGCTTTGCTGTTCGCCGTCAGGCAGACCAGGATATTACCCTTTTTATTGCGCAGGCCGGTGACAGTGACGTCTAGCGATGCGTCATCCGCTGCGCTGAGTGCCACCCCGCTGGTCAAAGCTGCCAAGGCCAAGATCTGTCCCGCAAACATGGTCCCAAAACCGGAAGTATAGCCCATAATTACCCCTATATGCGTCATGATGTTTTTGATGATGTGTTGCCGTTATCAGCCAATTGCCCAATGGACATGAACAACCGCACGCGGAAAAAGTTCCCAGCCCATATGATTGTGATCCCCATCAAGGTCATGATGCCGAGCACGCTGCCCAGCGCGCCGATGTGGATCGGGATTAGAAGACAAGCGCGGGGATAACAATCGCGCCGGTCAGCGCCTCCCATGGGTGAAAGCTCATCGCAGCCCATGCCGTAGGGGGGCGGCTTTCATGGTAACGGCGTGCGCCTTTTGAACCACCATGGCCGGTGCATCAGCCGGTGGGTCCAATAGAACCATGTATCATGCGCCGCCAATAGAGCAGCACCGACAGTGGCAAATACCAGAGCGGATATTGGCCGATATCGCGGTAGATTGCGGTCCAGCCCTGCGTATCCCCCCCCATGCGACAATGCCTGCGGGGATTCCATAAATGGCCGCCGACGCCAAAGACCATAGGATTTCACGGCGATTTGGGGGCGCAGCGTGGCGTAAAGCCCGGACGCACCCGCTGTGTAAGCCATGCGAAAAAACCGCTCGTGCCCAGATAGCGCAGCCCGACGATCAGCGTCATAGCAATAGCGGAAAGAACATGGCCTGCATCGTGCAGCGTTTAGGCCGCAGCTGCGCCCTGTGCAACCGTTGCGCGCACTCTGCCTTTTCGCATTCATTAAAATGAAAAATATCAATCCTTCAAATGAGGGGGGGTGCCTTAAGGCGATCAGGTCCATGCTGGACGTCCGCAACTACGACCGGGTTGTTTCCCATATCTACGAGGCCGCACTGGTCCCAGCCCATTGGGACATCGCGCTTACGGCCCTGATGGATTATTTCGCACCAAACGGATGGCATGTCGCGTTTGTCATCTGGGAGAGGCTGGAGCCAGCGCTGGGTCGCTTCATAGGCACTACCGGCGTACATCCGCTTGCGCAATCGGCCTATCTGGAGCACTTCGCGGGTCGACAGGAATGGTCAATCCGGGGGCATCAATTGTCGCTGGGTCAGATCGTCGACAGCGACACGCTGATTGAACGTGCAGCCTTTCGCGAAACCAAATTCTACAAGAATTTTCTGGGTCCCTGGGGATATGACCATGCTCTGATTGGCATGTTGGACCGGCACGGTTCGGATCATATGGGGCTTATTTGCCCCGGCCCCGGTGAACAGGATACAAGCGAGCTGCTTGAGGCCATCACACTTTTAACTCCGCATATCCAGCGTGCATGCCCGGATAAGCCGAAGGATCGGCGAAGCAGATATGCGGGCAAAGACTGCGACCGAACCTGATCAACACATCGCCCTATTGTGTCATCGCGCTTGGGCCGGACCTGGAAATGCTGATGGCCAATAAGCGGGGGCAGGAACTGCTCGACGACGAGGGTGGCCTCTATATCAAAGACGGCAGGCTCAAAACTACTGAATCCGGCAACTGCACAACAGCTTGCCAATATGGCGGCTGGCAATCGCAACCCGCCGTCGATTACCTTCACCGCACAAGGCAAAAATGGCGGCGAACTGGTGATGACTGCGCTAGCGGTTTCGCGACAGCAGAGCGGGCAATTTGCCAGTCAAGCGAGCGGTGCATCGCTCATGCTCATTGGCGGACAGCGGATCGAGATTTCGGATAGCCTGGTCAGTGCGTTGCAAAGCGCCTTTAACTTGACGGCGGCAGAGGCCCGGCTTGCCGGCTTTCTGGTGCAGGGCACAGGCGTCAAAGGCTATGCGACGGACAAAGGTGTTTCACAGGAAGCGGGCAAATATCTGCTTAAAGGCGATTTATTCAAAAACCGGCCTTTCCAACCAGACCGAATTGATCGCAATGCTGCGCGAAACGCCGTTGGGTTGGGGCCAGCCATTGGCCACTTCCTTGCTCTTTTTGAAGGCTGATATATTTTACATCCTACCCCGTTCGGGTAGTGCGCGGCTTCAACTTTCCATGCAGATTACAGCAGTCGTCATGCTTTGGCCGATCTTCATGCGACCCACAGATTGGCAGGGGCTAGGTGGTCTGGAAGCAGTTGCTCCAGTCCACCTCGACTGCCGGCTGTCTTGGACGAAAACGACGATGTCGTTTTCATCCAATGTTACAATTGGTCAACATAGTACAATGTAAGCGACCCGGGAGAAACCCGGGCGCAATGGATGCTCCATATAATTTGAAAAGGGCATTACCGGAACATACTCCGAAACTGGGTCGCACCGAAACTATGCCTTGGCAAGGCGTTAGGGAGCGACGTTTAACTCTCTGACGCTGCGCGAAGGCGATTTGCATTTGTTAGGGAAACTGACCATGAAATATAATCTTATCAT
>WNGS01072777.1:5000-11102 GCA_020271785.1 Procambarus virginalis | reverse complement strand
CACACTAGACACGACGAAATCAACGACATCATTAAAAGAAGCCTTGCCTCTGCTCAGTGTCCAGGGGAGAGAGAGCCCCGCAACCTGCTGAACCGTGACTCTGTTAGCTTTGCCGGCCGACCAGACGGAATCACACTGCGTCCGTGGAAGGGTGGCAGACAGTTGGCATGGGACTATACTTGCGTATCCACCTGGCAGCCACATACATCAACCTCTCTGTTGGCCAAGCAGGAGCCGCGGCGACACACAGAGAAAGAGACAAGTCAGCCAAGTACAGGCAATTAGATCATCGGTACAACTTCGTTCCAATAGGGTCTGAGACCCTAGGCCCATGGGGGGGAGAGAGTGCAAAAGGTTTTAAGGATCTTGGTTCCAAGCTCATTGACACCACAAGAGACCCTAGAGCGGTAAGTTTTCTCTTTCAGCGCCTCAGTGTCGCGATCCAGAGGGGGAATGCTCGCTGCATCCTCGGTTCCTGCCCAACGTCGGAGGAGTTCGAGGAAATCTACAGCCTCTAGGAAGCGAACTTTTTTTGTGTCCTCTTAATGTTCATTTTTGTATACAATCAGATATGTAACTGTATAACCTTGTATAATAAAGTGTACACCATAAAAAAGGGGGGTGGTAGGAGGAGCGAACACTCTATGTATTCAGAGTTAAATGGCAAGTTTCCCTGAATGCTCTGTGTTCCCTTCTCTGAGGCTGTGGGTCCCTATAATTGCACAGAGGTGGTACCCCCCTATATATATATATATTATATTATTATATATATATATTATATATATATATATCTAATATATATATATATATATATATATATTACATATAGATATATAAAATATATATATATATATATATATAAATATATATAATATATGTATATATATAATATATATAATTTATATGCACATGCATGTGTAACATTAACAATGTGTACTAGCTTCAAAAGATTGTCACTTTGTATGTAGGATAACCTATCCAAGGATGGAGAGTGGAGGGAAATCCAGGATAACCTATCCAAGGAGGGAATTGTAGGGATAACCTATCCAAGGATGGGAGTGGAGGGAAAAAGACTGAATTACCGAAGAGGAAAATATGAAGAGATGAGGAGCTTCCTCAGAGGAATACATGGGAAACAGAACTTAGAGACAAGAATGTGCAGGTCATGATGGATTTTGTCACCCAGAAGTGCCAGGAAGCTGCAGACAGGTTTATCCCTGTCCAAAAGGAGAAAAACGAAAAACAACAAAAAAAAACATGGTTCAACCAGGAATGCAAGGTAGCGAAGCAACTGAGTAAAAGAACATGGAGAAATTACAGAAATAACAGAACACCAGAGAGCAGGGAGAGATACCAGAGGGCCAGAAATGAGTACCTCAGAGTGAGGAGAGAAGCAGAGAGACAGTTTGAAAATGACATCGCGAGTAAAGCCAAGACCCAACCAAAGCTGCTCCACAGCCACATCAGGAGGAAAACAGCAGTGAAAGAACAAGTGATGAAGCTGCGAAAAGCGGAGAACAGATACACAGAGAATGACAAGGAGGTGTGTGAAGAACTCAACAAGAGATTCCAGGAGGTCTTCACAATAGAACAAGGAGAAGCCCCTGCACTAAATGAGGAGGTGGCAAACCAAGCAACCTTGGAGGAATTGACCTCACCAGTGATGAGGTCAAAAGGTGTCTGCTGGAGCTGGATGTGACAAAGGCTGTTGGGCCTGACAGAAATCTCACCATGGATACTAAAGGAAGGTGCAGAAGCACTAAGTGTGCCACTCTCTATGGTGTATAACAGGTCACTGGAAACAGGAGACTTACCAGAAAGTTGGAAGACAGCTAACGTGGTCCCAATATACAAAAAGGGTGACAGGCAAGAGGCACTGAATTACAGGCCAGTTTCCTTAACTTGTATACCATGCAAGGTAATGGAGAAGATCGTGAGGAAAAGGCTCGTAGAGCATCTAGAGGGAAATAACTTTGTAACGCACCACCAACATGGGTTCAGGGATGGTAAATCGTGCCTCACAGGTTTAATAGAATTTTATGACCAAGCAACAAAAATTAGGCAGGAAAGAGAAGGGTGGGCCGACTGCATTTTCCTGGATTGCCAAAAAGCCTTTGACACAGTACCGCACAAAAGCTGTTAAAAAAGTTGGAGCAACAGGCAGGAGTAAAAGGGAAGGTGCTCCAGTGGATAAGGGAGTACTTAAGCAACAGGAAACAGCGAGTAACGGTGAGGGGGGAGACATCAGAGTGGCGAGATGTCACCAGCGGAGTCCCACAGGGCTCAGTACTTGGACCCATCCTGTTTCTAATATATGTGAACGATCTTCCGGAGGGTATAGACTCATTCCTCTCAATGTTTGCTGATGATGCAAAAATTATGAGAAGAATCAAGACGGATGAAGATAGACAGAGACTACAGGATGACCTGGATAAACTGGAGGAATGGTCTAGAAAATGGCTGCTAAAGTTCAACTCGGGAAAGTGTAAGGTGATGAAATTAGGAGAAGGGAGCAGGAGGCTGAACACAAGGTATCATTTGGGAGGGGAAATCCTGCAAGAGTCAAATAGAGAGAAAGATCTGGGGGTTGATATCACACCGAACCTGTCCCCAGAAGCCCACATCAAAAGAATATCATCAGCGGCATATGCTAGACTGGCCAACATAAGAACTGCCTTTAGAAATTTGTGTAAGGAATCTTTCAGAACCCTGTATACCACTTATGTAAGACCAATCCTGGAGTATGCAGCTCCAGCCTGGAGTCCATACCTAGTTAAACACAAGACAAAGTTAGAGAAGATTCAGCGGTATGCCACCAGGCTCGTCCCGGAACTGAGAGGATTGAGCTACGAGGAAAGGCTAAAGGAGCTGAACCTCACATCCCTGGAAAACAGAAGAGTAAGGGGAGACATGATAACCACCTACAAAATTCTCAGGGGAATTGACAGGGCGGACAAAGACAAACTCTTCACCACGGGTGGGACACGAACAAGGGGACACAGGTGGAAACTTAGTACCCAGATGAGCCACAGAGACGTTAGAAAGAATTTTTCAGTGTCAGAGTAGTTAATAAATGGAATGCATTAGGCAGTGATGTGGAGGAGGCAGACTCCATACACAGTTTCAAATGTAGATATGATAGAGCCCAGTAGGCTCAGGAATCTGTACACCTGTTGATTGACAGTTGAGAGGCGGGACCAAAGAGCCAAAGCTCAACCCCCGCAAGCACAATTAGGTGAGTACTTGCTTACCTAAACTAACTCTGGGGTTCTGTTCCTGAACCCATTATTTGTCTCTGTAACCCTTTCCACCACCGCCCACGGGATGGGTATGGGGTGCATAATAAAGAAAGAAATTGAACCGACCCATTAGTTGAATCAGCCTCCCTCCCTCCTTCCAAGACTCGCGTTTCATATCCCTAAAAATCATCACCAAAATTCACATCTTTTAAGTCCCTAAATGACGATTTGTTGTGACTAATGTATTTACAGTCCCTCGAAAATTGGTTTTTTTTATTTAACACTATTGGTATATGAGAGTTTGGAATGTTATAAAATGGGTTGTTGAGCGGGGGAGGGAAGGATTGATCTTTTGATTACAGGTGGGAGAGGTGGGAGGTGGCCCGGTGTGTGGGAGGGAGGGGGAGTGCTTGGTGTCTGGGAGGGGGAGGGATGGGGGAGGGGCAGGAGAGGTGGGAGGTGGCCTGGTGTGTGGGAGGGAGGGGGAGTGCTTGGTGTCTGGGAGGGGGAGGGATGGGGGAGGGGCAGGAGAGGTGGGAGGTGGCCTGGAGTGTGGGAGGGAGGGGGAGTGCTTGGTGTTGGGAGGGAGGGGGAGTGCTTGGTGTCTGGAGGGGGAGGGATGGGGGAGGGGCAGGAGAGGTGGGAGGTGGCCCGGTGTGTGGGAGGGAGGGGGAGTGCTTGGTGTGTGGGAGGGAGGGGGAGTGCTTGGTGTGTGGGAGGGAGGGGGAGTGCTTGGTGTCTGGGAGGGGGAGGGATGGGGGAGGGGCAGGAGAGGTGGGAGGTGGCCTGGAGTGTGGGAGGGAGGGGAGTGCTTGGTGTTGGGGAGGGGAGGGATGGGGGAGGGGCAGGAGAGGGGGAGGTGGCCTGGTGTGTGGGAGGGAGGGGAGTGCTTGGTGTTGGGGAGGGGGAGGGATGGGGGAGGGGCAGGAGAGGTGGAGGTGGCCTGGAGTGTGGGAGGGAGGGGAGTGCTTGGTGTCTGGGAGGGGGAGGGATGGGGGAGGGGCAGGAGAGGTGGTGGTGCCTGGTGTGTGGTGAGGGAGGGGGAGTGCTTGGTGTCTGGGAGGGGAGGGGCAGGAGAGGTGGGTGGTGGCCGGGTGTGTGGGAGGGAGGGGGAGTGCTGGTGTCTGGGAGGGGGAGGGATGGTGGAGGGGCAGGAGAGGTGGGTGGTGGCCTGGTGTGTGGGAGGGAGGGGAGTGCTTGGTGTCGGGGAGGGGAGGGATGGGGGAGGGGCAGGAGAGGGGGGGGGTGGACGAACGTGTGGAGCACTGATGTCCAGTTTCTTGCGTAGTGACAATATCCACTTGGGGGTGGGAGAGGTAAAAGGAACGAATGGGAGAGAATAAATGACAAAAGAGAGAGAGAGCGGGAGGGGAGAGAGATCATGAAATTACACTTATTATAGAACTCAAATTAGAACACTACACCAACAGTCAAATGACAATGGTATTCTCCTACACCTGCAACACCCACACCTGCAACACCCACACCTGCAACACCTACACCTGCAACACCTACACCTGCAACACCTACACCTGCAACACCTACACCTGCAACACCCACACCTGCAACACCTACACCTGCAACACCCACACCTGCAACACCTACACCTGCAACACCTACACCTGCAACACCTACACCTGCAACACCCACACCTGCAACACCTACACCTGCAACACCTACACCTGCAACACCCACACCTGCAACACCTACACCTGCAACACCTACACCTGCAACACCTACACCTGCAACACCTACACCTGCAACACCCACACCTGCAACACCTACACCTGCAACACCTACACCTGCAACACCCACACCTGCAACACCTACACCTGCAACACCTACACCTGCAACACCTACACCTGCAACACTTACACCTGCAACACCCACACCTGCAACACCTACACCTGCAACACCTACACCTGCAACACCTACACCTGCAACACCTACACCTGCAACACCCACACCTGCAACACCTACACCTGCAACACCCACACCTGCAACACCTACACCTGCAACACCTACACCTGCAACACCTACACCTGCAACACCCACACCTGCAACACCTACACCTGCAACACCTACACCTGCAACACCCACACCTGCAACACCTACACCTGCAACACCTACACCTGCAACACCTACACCTGCAACACCTACACCTGCAACACCCACACCTGCAACACCTACACCTGCAACACCTACACCTGCAACACCCACACCTGCAACACCCACACCTGCAACACCTACACCTGCAACACCTACACCTGCAACACCCACACTTGCAACACCTACACCTGCAACACCCACACCTGCAACACCTACACCTGCAACACCTACTCCTGCAACACCTACACCTGCAACACCTACAACTGCAACACCTACACCTGCAACACCTACACCTGCAACACCCACACTTACAACACCTACACCTGCAACACCTACACCTGCAACACCTACACCTGCAACACCCACACTTACAACACCTACACCTGCAACACCTACACCTGTAACACCTACACCTGCAACACCTACACCTGCAACACCTACACCTGCAACACCCACACTTACAACACCGACACCTGCAACACCTACACCTGCAACACCCACACTTACAACACCTACACCTGCAACACCTACACCTGCAACACCCACACCTGCAACACCTACACCTGCAACACCCACTTACAACACCTACACCTGCAACACCTACACCTGCAACACCTACACCTGCAACTCCCACACTTACAACACCTACACCTGCAACACCTACACCTGCAACACCTACACCTGCAACACCCACACTTACAACACCTACACCTGCAACACCTACACCTGCAACACCTACACCTGCAACACCCAC
>WNGS01072771.1:0-11329 GCA_020271785.1 Procambarus virginalis | reverse complement strand
ATATATATATATATATATATATATATATATATAACTAAGACCTTCTAAGGAAAGTGAATGAACGGTCTGAAAATATTAATGCTGCAGCCACCATCAAAGCATGGCATAATTTGCTCCTGTTTGGCAATATTTGCTTAGGCGTACCTGTAAGAGGAGGCAAGTCACTAGCCTCATCAGTCACTAGGGCAATAAATAATTTCCCCAGAGCTGACAACTTGATCCCCATCCCTCTTCAACGCAAAAACCGTCGTGGAAGACCCAAGAGTTCCAATGATAATTTTAAGCTTGGAACACAAGTGACCAAGAAAATTGAAGAGGGCAACACAGTAGGGGCAATTAGGTTACTTACCAGTGAAGAAACAATCGCCCCTAGAGATACAGCAACTGCCGACTCACTGAGAGAGAAGCACCCTCCCAGAGTACCATGGGAACCCACTGCTCGGGACACAAATGCCCCAGACATGGGACCTCTATTCCTCCAAGCATCAGAGGTATACAAAGCCATCATGTCATTTCCACCAGGCTCAGCAGGGGGATACACTGGAGTAAGACCTCAGCACCTCAAGGAGATGACAAACCCAGTTCTCGGCGAAGTTGCCGAGACACTGCTGTCAGAGATCACGAAGTTTGTCAACGACTGTCTCTCTGGGTTGATCCCAGATACAATTAAACCGTTCTTCTTCGGAGCATCCCTTTGTGCCCTTAAGAAGAAGGATGGTGGAGTCAGACCCATTGCCGTGGGCAACACACTTCGGCGCCTTGTTGCTAGGGCAGCTGTCAGAAAAATCAGCATAGACGCTGCAACGATGCTTCGACCCCATCAACTAGGTTTTGGTGTCCCCCATGGCTGTGAAGCAGCAGCTCATGCAGCACGAGCCTATATCAAGGGCATCCCAGAAAATAAGGCATTAATTAAATTAGACTTTAAAAATGCCTTCAACCAGGTAAAAAGGGATGTGGTACTGGAAGCAGTTCGAACCAGCTTTCCTTGTCTACTTCCTTTCGTTTCAGCAGGGTACAGTAGGGAATCGACACTGTTGTTTGGGGAACATGAAGTTGTTTCCGCAGAAGGTGTCCAGCAGGGAGACCCACTTGCCCCTTTTCTTTTCTGCATGGCAGCTAAGGAGGTCACAAGCAGGTTGTCCAGCGAATTCAACATCTGGTTCCTGGACGATGGCACCCTGGCAGGGACACAGGAATCCCTGCTAGGAGATCTTCAGCTAGTGAATTCTAGGGGAGAGGAGTTAGGCCTTACACTAAACCCATCAAAGTGTGAAATCATCATAATTCACCAGAATTACCAACCACGAGAACATCGAGGAATGATATTCTGCCTCCCACACTTTTCTCGACAGAAAACCTGGAACCTGAGAACGCTTGAAGCTTGCTTCAAAGTCTCTCTAGTGTATTTCCGTCGTTAACACAGACAAATATGTTGTCGACGTGTCTACATTATATACTAGGGGCTAGGCTCGTGCATCGGAAGGATAAATGAGCAGCAATCACACTATCACACCATGATAGTGTTCATTATGAAGCATCAGAGCTCACTAGTGTGGATCATGAAGCATCAGAGCTCACTAATGTGGATCATAAAGCATCAGAGCTCACTAATGTGGATCATAAAGCATCAGAGCTCACTAATGTGGATCATAAAGCATCAGAGCTCACTAATGTGGATCATAAAGCATCAGAGCTCACTAATGTGGATCATAAAGCATCAGAGCTCACTAATGTGGATCATAAAGCATCAGAGCTCACTAATGTGGATCATAAAGCATCAGAGCTCACTAGTGTGGATCATGAAGCATCAGAGCTCACTAATGTGGATCATAAAGCATCACAGCTCACTACTGTGGATTATGAAGCATCAGAGCTCACTAATGTGGATCATAAAGCATCACAGCTCACTACTGTGGATTATGAAGCATCAGAGCTCACTAATGTGGATTATGAAGCATCAGAGCTCACTAGTGTGGATTATGAAGCATCAGAGCTCACTAATGTGGATCATAAAGCATCAGAGCTCACTAGTGTGGATCATAACCATCAGAGCTCACTAGTGTGGATCATGAAGCATCACAGCTCACTAGTGTGGATCGTAAAGCATCAGAGCTCACTACTGTGGATTATGAAGCATCAGAGCTCACTACTGTGGATTATGAAGCATCAGAGCTCACTAGTGTGGATTATGAAGCATCAGAGCTCACTACTGTGGATTATGAAGCATCAGAGCTCACTACTGTGGATTATGAAGCATCAGAGCTCACTACTGTGGATTATGAAGCATCAGAGCTCACTAGTGTGGATCATAAACCATCAGAGCTCACTAGTGTGGATCATAAACCATCAGAGCTCACTAGTGTGGATCATAAACCATCAGAGCTCACTAGTGTGAATCATGAAGCATCACAGCTCACTAGTGTGGATCATAAAGGGACACCGGCATGAGGCAGCGACGCAACAACCCCCCCCCCCCACCACTCCCTAAGGCTTTCCTGAATTCCAGGAACGAATTGGGTTCAGAGCATGAGAACAATACTGGGAACAGACGAGCAGGAAAGACACAGAGGGATTACCAAACAACGGGCGATAAGGCCACAAGCTGCAACAAAGTTAACATTACAAAAATGCCAAAGATAACTTCTTCAAACTTGATATTGTTATGTAAGAAGGTCGTATGTAAGAGAACGAGGTTAAGAGTATGAATACCTGGTCGTACCTCACTTGGTGAATCACAAGGAGCTCTACGACGCCGAGTACGTGTAAGTACTCTAGTAAGCTTGTACCTAGTACAAGCTTACTAGAGTCAGGTGTGTGGCCTCCAGGACACTGAGGTCACTTGTCCTTGGGAGGGTTGGAACCCAACTGTGTAGAAGTCTGTCTTCCAGGACAGGTTTGGCTCTGTTGTCATGAGTCAGCGGACTTATCGCGGACAATACCCTGATTACTGACTCCCTTGGACCATTACCTAGACTATATATAGATTGGACAATCGACAATAGATGGACAAATATCAATAACTTCCTCTCAGTTGTATTAGGTCTTTCTGACCTTTAGACAATAAAGTCATAGAACTTCGATCTCACCCCTCACGGTAATAGGTAGCTAAAATAACTATCAGGAGAAAGCGCCAAGCCATTACGACTATACAGTACTTGGAAGGGATGAGAATAAGGGGTTTACGGGCTATTCATGCCCGTGCCACCTCTTGGGGTGCTTTATCTTCATCAGTCAGTCTGAGGATAAGGATTTGGGATGGGATGGAGGAAAGGAATGATGCCTAACCACTTGGACGGTCGGGTGTTGATTGTCATATTGATTATGGCACAGTAAGAACACCATTGTTTATTATAAATGAAACTGGATTTCATTGATAATAAACGGAGTGAAAAGTGAATTTTGAGGCTTTCAAATGTTTAACAACAGCAAAGTGGTTGTTAAATTTGGTAAGTGTCATTCGTGACACTTGTTAGAACGATGATGACCTCGTCAGTTTAGCTATTGAGAAAAATTCGGTGAGAGTGATTAACTTGAATGTCGTTTTCGTATATAACTGTGAGGAATGCGGCCTTTAATATTTGGAATACGACTACTATTATCATGCATTAGCACTCTGGAAAAGCTGAAAGTGGTCATCTGAATAGGCCTACTGTTGCACTAATCATTTAATGGCACTAAAACCATTAAAATGTAACTTTTCCCCAAATGTTCCTCCAGCAGTGTCAGTCGTGGGTCATAACATTAAGTGCCTTTCACTTGACTGGCCCAAACTTGCTGTAAGTGTGGACACGTTCATCACCTCGCTGCTGCCCTCCAGGTGACGGCAGCGGAGCATAGTAACATTTTCCGTGAAGATGACGTCCCTCCATAACACTGAGAGTGTGTACCTTAGAGCTTAGAGCTCCAGCCTCACACACCTGTGGGTCCACGGCTCGAGTCTCCTAGTGCCCAGGTTAATCAAATGACAGTGTACCTTGCTATGGCACCATGCTGGGGTATGTGTGGCACCATGCTGGGGTATGTGTGGCATCGTGCTGGGGTATGTGTGGCACCATTCTTGGGTATGTGTGGCACCATGCTGGGTATGTGTGGCATAATGCTGGGGTATGTGTGACACCGTGCTGGGGTATGTGTGGCACCGTGCTGGGGTATGTGTGGCACCGTGCTGGGGTATGTGTGGCACCATTCTTGGGTATGTGTGGCACCATGCTGGGGTATCTGTGGCACCATGCTGGGGTATGTGTGGCACCATGCTGGGGTATGTGTGGCACCATGCTGGGGTATGTGTGGCACCGTGCTGGGGTATGTGTGGCACCGTGCTGGGGTATGTGTGGTACCATGCTGGGGTATGTGTGGCACCGTGCTGGGGTATGTGTGGCACCGTGCTGGGGTATGTGTGGCACCATGCTGGGGTATGTGTGGCACCGTGCTGGGGTATGTGTGGCACCATGCTGGGGAATGTGTGGCACCATGCTCGGATATGTGTGGCACCGTGCTGGGGTATGTGTGGCACCGTGCTGGGGTATGTGTGGCACCATGCTGGGGTATGTGTGGCATAATGCTGGGGTATGTGTGGCACCATGCTGGGGTATGTGTGGCACCGTGCTGGGGTATGTGTGGCATAATGCTAGGGTATGTGTGGCACCGTGCTGGGGTATGTGTGGCATAATGCTGGGGTATGTGTGGCACAATGCTGGGGTATGTGTGGCACCATGCTGGGGTATGTGTGGCATAATGCTGGGGTATGTGTGGCACCATGCTGGGGTATGTGTGGCACCGTGCTGGGGTATGTGTGGCACCATGCTGGGGTATGTGTGGCATAATGCTGGGGTATGTGTGTGGCACCGTGCTGGGGTATGTGTGTGGCACCGTGCTGGGGTACGTGTGGCACCATGATGGGGTATGTGTGGCACAATGCTGGGGTATGTGTGGCACCGTGCTGGGGTATGTGTGGCACAATGCTGGGGTATGTGTGGCACCGTGCTGGGGTATGTGTGTGGCACCGTGCTGGGGTATGTGTGTGGCACCGTGCTGGGGTATGTGTGGCACCATGCTGGGGTATGTGTGGCACCATGCTGGGGTATGTGTGGCACCATGCTGGGGTATGTGTGGCACCGTGCTGGGGTATGTGTGGCATAATGCTGGGGTATGTGTGGCACCATGCTGGGGTATGTGTGGCACCGTGCTGGGGTATGTGTGACACCGTGCTGGGGTATGTGTGGCACCATGCTCGGATATGTGTGGCACCGTGCTGGGGTATGTGTGGCACCGTGCTGGGGTATGTGTGGCACCGTGCTGGGGTATGTGTGGCACCATGCTGGGGTATGTGTGGCATAATGCTGAGGTATGTGTGGCACCATGCTGGGGTATGTGTGGCACCGTGCTGGGGTATGTGTGGCACCATGCTGGGGTATGTGTGGCACCGTGCTGGGGTATGTGTGGCATAATGCTGGGGTATGTGTGGCACCGTGCTGGGGTATGTGTGGCATAATGCTGGGGTATGTGTGGCATAATGCTGGGGTATGTGTGGCACCGTGCTGGGGTATGTGTGGCATAATGCTGGGGTATGTGTGGCATAATGCTGGGGTATGTGTGGCATAATGCTGGGGTATGTGTGGCACTGTGCTGGGGTATGTGTGGCACCGTGCTGGGGTATGTGTGGCACCGTGCTGGGGTATGTGTGGCACCGTGCTGGGGTATGTGTGGCATAATGCTGGGGTATGTGTGGCATAATGCTGGGGTATGTGTGGCACTGTGCTGGGGTATGTGTGGCACCGTGCTGGGGTATGTGTGGCACCGTGCTGGGGTATGTGTGGCACCGTGCTGGGGTATGTGTGGCACCGTGCTGGGGTATGTGTGGCACCATGCTGGGGTATGTGTGGCACCGTGCTGGGGTATGTGTGGCATAATGCTGGGTATGTGTGGCACCGTGCTGGGGTATGTGTGGCACCGTGCTGGGGTATGTGTGGCACCGTGCTGGGGTATGTGTGGCATAATGCTGGGGTATGTGTGGCACCGTGCTGGGGTATGTGTGGCACCGTGCTGGGGTATGTGTGGCACCATGCTGGGGTATGTGTGGCACCGTGCTGGGGTATCAAGTGCACCCAGTAACATCAGAACACACACTAACGCTAGTGCACACAGTAACACCTGTGCACACAGTAACACCTGTGCACACAGTAACACCTGTGCACACAATAACACCAGTGCACCCAGTAACACCTGTGCACACAGTAACACCTGTGCACACAGTAACACCTGTGCACACAGTAACACCAGTGCACACAGTAACACCTCTGCACACAGTAACACCTCTGCACACAGTAACACCTGTGCACACAGTAACACCTGTGCACACAGTAACACCTGTGCACACAGTAACACCTGTGCACACAGTAACACCTGTGCACACAGTAACACCTGTGCACACAGTAACACCAGTGCACACAGTAACACCAGTGCACACAGTAACACCAGTGCACACAGTAACACCAGTGCACACAGTAACACCTGTGCACACAGTAACACCAGTGCACACAGTAACACCAGTGCACACAGTAACACCTGTGCACACAGTAACACCAGTGCACACAGTAACACCAGTGCACACAGTAACACCAGTGCACACAGTAACACCAGTGCACACAGTAACACCAGTGCACACAGTAACACCAGTGCACACAGTAACACCAGTGCACACAGTAACACCTGTGCACACAGTAACACCTGTGCACACAGTAACACCTGTGCACACAGTAACACCTGTGCACACAGTAACACCTGTGCACACAGTAACACCAGTGCACCCAGTAACACCAGTGCACCCAGTAACACCAGTGCACACAGTAACACCAGTGCACACAGTAACACCAGTGCACACAGTAACACCAGTGCACACATTAACACCAGTGCACACAGTAACACCTGTGCACACAGTAACACCAGTACACACAGTAACACCAGTGCACACAGTAACACCAGTGCACACAGTAACACCAGTGCACACAGCAACACCAGTGCACACAGCAACACCAGTGCACACAGCAACACCAGTGCACACAGCAACACCAGTGCACACAGTAACACCAGTGCACACAGTAACACCTGTGCACACAGTAACACCTGTGCACACAGTAACACCTGTGCACACAGTAACACCTGTGCACACAGTAACACCTGTGCACACAGTAACACCTGTGCACACAGTAACACCTGTGCACACAGTAACACCTGTGCACACAGTAACACCTGTGCACACAGTAACACCAGTGCACACAGTAACACCAGTGCACACAGTAACACCTGTGCACACAGTAACACCTGTGCACACAGTAACACCAGTGCACACAGTAACACCAGTGCACACAGTAACACCAGTGCACACAGTAACACCAGTGCACACAGTAACACCAGTGCACACAGTAACACCAGTGCACACAGTAACACCAGTGCACACAGTAACACCAGTGCACACAGTAAAACCAGTGCACACAGTAACACCAGTGCACACAGTAACACCAGTGCACACAGTAACACCAGTGCACACAGTAACACCAGTGCACACAGTAACACCAACACACAGTAACACCTGTGCACAGTAACACCAGTGCACACAGTAACACCAGTGCACACAGTAACACCAGTGCACACAGTAACACCAGTGCACACAGTAACACCAGTGCACACAGTAACACCAGTGCACACAGTAACACCTGTGCACACAGTAACACCTGTGCACACAGTAAACCCTGTGCACACAGTAACACCTGTGCACACAGTAACACCTGTGCACACAGTAACACCTGTGCACACAGTAACACCTGTGCACACAGTAACACCTGTGCACACAGTAACACCTGTGCACACAGTAACACCTGTGCACACAGTAACACCAGTGCACCCAGTAACACCAGTGCACACAGTAACACCAGTGCACACAGTAACACCAGTGCACACAGTACACCAGTGCACACAGTAACACCAGTGCACACAGTAACACCAGTGCACACAGTAACACCTGTGCACACAGTAACACCAGTGCACACAGTAACACCAGTGCACACAGTAACACCAGTGCACACAGTAACACCAGCGCACACAGTAACACCAGTGCACACAGTAACACCAGTGCACACAGTAACACCAACACACAGTAACACCTGTGCACACAGTAACACCTGTGCACACAGTAACACCTGTGCACACAGTAACACCTGTGCACACAGTAACACCTGTGCACACAGTAACACCTGTGCACACAGTAACACCTGTGCACACAGTAACACCTGTGCACACAGTAACACCTGTGCACACAGTAACACCAGTGCACCCAGTAACACCAGTGCACACAGTAACACCAGTGCACACAGTAACACCAGTGCACACAGTAACACCAGTGCACACAGTAACACCAGTGCACACAGTAACACCAGTGCACACAGTAACACCTGTGCACACAGTAACACCAGTGCACACAGTAACACCAGTGCACACAGTAACATCAGTGCACACAGTAACACCAGTGCACACAGTAACACCAGTGCACACAGCAACACCAGTGCACACAGTAACACCAACCACACACCATGCAAGGTGATGGAGAAGATCGTGAGGAAAAGGCTCGTAGAGCATCTGGAGGGAAATAACTTTGTAACACATCACCAACATGGGTTCAGGGATGGTAAATCGTGCCTCACAGGTTTAATAGAATTTTATGACCAGGCAACAAAAATTAGGCAGGAAAGAGAAGGGTGGCCCGACTGCATTTTCCTGGACTACCAGAAAGCCTTTGACATAGTACCCCATAAAAGGCTGTTAAAAAAGTTGGAGCAACAGGCAGGAGTAAATGGGAAGGTGCTCCAGTGGATAAGGGAGTACTTAAGCAACAGGAAACAGCGAGTAACGGTAAGGGGAGAGACATCAGAGTGGCGAGATGTCACCAGCGGAGTCCCACAGGGCTCATTACTTGGACCCATCCTGTTTCTAATATATGTGAACGATCTTCCGGAGGGTATAGACTCATTCCTCTCAATGTTTGCTGATGATGCAAAAATTATGAGAAGAATCAAGACGGATGAAGATAGACAGAGACTACAGGATGACCTGGATAAACTGGAGGAATGGTCTAGAAAATGGCTGCTAAAGTTCAACTCAGAAAGTGTAAGGTGATGAAATTAGGCGAAGGGAGCAGGAGGCTGAACACAAGGTATCGTCTGGGAGGTGAAATCCTGCAAGAAAGAGTCAAATAGAGAGAAAGATTTGGGGTTGATATCACACCGAACCTGTCCCCAGAGGCCTACATCAAAAGAATATCATCAGCGGCATATGCTAGACTGGCCAACATAAGAACTGCCTTTAGAAACTTGTGTAAGGAATCTTTCAAAACCCTGTATACCGCTTATGTAAGACCAATCCTGGAGTATGCAGCTCCAGCCTGGAGTCCATACCTAGTTAAACACAAGACAAAGTTAGAGAAGATTCAGCGGTATGCCACCAGGCTCGTCCCGGAACTGGGAGGAATGAGCTACGAGGAAAGGCTAAAGGAGCTGAACCTCACATCCCTGGAAAACAGAAGAGTAAGGGGAGACATGATAACCACCTACAAAATTCTCAGGGGAATTGACAGGGTGGACAAAGACAAACTCTTCAGCACGAGTGGAACACGAACAAGGGGACACAGGAGGAAATTAATACCCAGATGAGCCACAGAGACGTTAGAAAGAATTTTTTCAGTGTCAGAGTAGTTAATAAATGGAATGCACTAGGAAGTGATTTTGGTGGAGGCTGACTCCATACACAGTTTCAAATGTAGATATGATAGAGCCCAGTAGGCTCAGGAATCTGTACACCTGTTGATTGACAGTTGAAAGGCGGGACCAAAGAGCCAAAGCTCAACTCCCGCAAGCACAATTAGGTGAGAACAATTAGGTGAGTACACATTAACACCAGTGCACACAGTAACACCAGTGAACACAGTAACACCAGTGCACCCAGTAACACCAGAGCACACCACACCGGTGCACACAGTAACACCAGTGCACCCAGTAAACACCAGTGCACCCAGTAACACCAGTGCACACAGGAACACCAGAGCTCACTAACACCAGTGCACCCAGTAACACCAGTGCACCCAGTAACACCAGTGCACACAGGAACACCAGAGCACACTAACACCAGTGCACACAGCAATACCAGTGCACACAGGAACACCAGAGCACACTTACACCAGTGCACCCAGTAACACCAGTGCACACAGGAACACGAAGGCACACTAACACCGGTGCACACAGTAACACCTGTGCACCCAGTAACACCAGTGCACACAGGAACACGAGAACACACTAACACCGGTACACACAGTAACACCAGTGCACCCAGTAACACCAGTGCACACAGGAACACGAAGGCACACTAACACCGGCGCTCACAGTAACACCAGTGCACCCAGTATCACCAGTACACACAGTAACCACCAGAACACACTAACACCAGTGCACACAGCAAACACAGTCCACATAGGAACACCAGAGCACACTAACACTGGTGCACCAGTAACACCAGTGCACCCAGTAACACCAGTACACAGGAACACCAGAGCACACTAACACCAGTGCACACAGCAATACCAGTGCACACAGGAACACCAGAGCACACTAACACCGGTGCACACACTAACACCAGTGCACACAGCAACACCAGTGCACACAGGAGCACCAGAGCACACTAAACCCGGTGCACACAGCAACACCAGTGCACCCAGTAACACCAGTGCACACCAACACCGGTGCACACAGTAACACCAGTGCACACAGTAACACCGTGCACCCAGTAAACCAGTGAACCCAGGAACACACCAGAACACACTAAACACCAGTGCACCCAGTAACAACAGTGAACACAGGAACACCATAACACACTAACACCAGTGCACCCAGTAACAACAGTGAACACAGGAACACCAGAACACACTAACACCAGTGCACCCAGTAACACCAGTGAACACAGGAACACCAGAACACACTAACACGAGTGCACCCAGTGACTCCAGGAACACAGGAACACCAGAAAACACTAACACCAGTGCACACAGTAACACCAGTGCACACAGTAACACCAGTGCACACAGGAACACCAGAGCACACTAACACCAGAACACACTAACACCGGTGCACACAGTAGTAACACCAGTGCACACAGTAACACCAGTGCACACACCAGTCACCACAGAATACTAATAACGAAAGTGAATATCATATAATGCTCAAAGTGCATCTGTTAGCAAACAGCTTCAAAATGGATACTAACAAGGAAGAACATCTCACTATAC
>WNGS01072762.1:0-13996 GCA_020271785.1 Procambarus virginalis | reverse complement strand
TTTGGGGTCGACCGCTGGATAGAATGACTTGGTCCAAGGTTGGAACAAGTGGGCGCCCTGCGCCGCCCAGGCCCGCCCTGCGCCCACCCAGCGCCGCCCACCCAGCGCCCGCCCAGCGCCCGCCCAAGCGCCCAGCCCTGTGCCCACCCAGCGCCCGCCCTGCGCCCACCCAGCGCCCGCCGATGTTGCAGGTCACGACTGACAGCCAGGCTTCTTTAGCCAAGAGGAGCCATCAAGCGACGTCAGGTACGGCACATGCCAAGTGTGCGACAAGGTGTGGAGGCTCAAGCGTAACGGAGATGTGCGCAAGCATGCTCACAACGGAGCCGATTGTCGGGTATGTGGCGCCCTCCCAAAGAGAGAGTATCAATCAAGGCCCCACTCCAGCAGTCAGGGAAAACACCTCCAACAGCTTCATTTCGACTGAAAATCTACTAGAAGCCATCAAAGCAACATTGGTTGGAACCTTGCAGCACATCCCCAAAGCTGCCGGCCCGGCCCCAGGCAGTGTAACATTGACTAATGACTACTGCCAACATTGTAACATTGGGTACGATAACCCAATGTAAAACCGGGTAAAATACTAAACTAATAAATGTACACATTTCTTATCCTGAGTACACTTCCTGTAGGTTGCACTTGGTAACACTGTTATTGAACACTAACACTGTAAAATAAGCTGACATATGATGGTTACACCGGATCCAAAGGTACACTAAAAAACAAGGAAATGCTACACAGGATTAAATACGCTGCCACCATCTGCCTTGACCACTGAGACTAAATCAAACAACGAGGCAAGAAACATTGCTTGACTTGGAGAGTACTTCTATAACTGTCATTAATTATGGGACGGATGTCAGCCACTCTATCCAAACTATTAAGAGGATTCAACAATTGACACAGACGGAAATTTAACATGAGTTTATTGAGATACCAAATTATAATAAACACCACTATCAATCCGACTCTAAACACTGGCAAATAGTTTAAGAAATTTAGATATGGAACAAAATTACAGAGATCACACACATTACCTTAATTAAGACCTCTGTCTCTCCGTCCGGTGGACATGTCTCTCCCCTGGCTGGGGATGTCCTAGCCAGCACCTCTCTGGACCCGGTCGTCCTACACTCTCCCTCACCCCTAGCTCTACAGGCCCCTATATACACCATTACAAAAGGGGGGGGGGAGATTTTACACCAAGACGAGGTCGGCCCCACGGGCACCAGCACTCAAGAATTCTCAAATTACGTGCGAGACTGACCCTTGACCTGGCCAAAAGGGGAGATCCATGGATGTGAACTGTAGTGGGGGGGGGGGTCATGGGTGTTACAGCTCCCTTTCCCGGAGTTAAGACAAAATCGTGTGTATGAAATTAAGCACAATTTTGTCTTATCCCAACTCCTCCAAAATACTATAACTAAACCTAAAAGAAAAAAAAATTGCCAGTGACACATTGATAAAAGTAAACTAACTAAATTAACATAATGCAAAGTACATTATACAGTAACACTTCAGTAAGAACAATACATACATGTAAAGTGAAAGAAAAACAAAAGTACAAAAAAAAAATCTTGGTAAAAGTACAAGCAATGACACCCTCATACATGATACAATTGCGAAGATCATAATATGACAAAAGTATATAAAAAAGACAAATCCGACTGCACACAAGGCAGCCCAGCAAGACTTCCTCAGAAGATCTGAAGAACAAAACATACAAAATAAATGATCAACAACATGAAAATAGACAAATATTCCTATTCTAACATAAAATCTAAGTAATTCAAAATAACAGGTAACATTATACCTAAGTGGGATACCCTAAACCTCTGCTGGGTACCTCATGACCCACAGCCAAACCTATGAGTTATACAATTATAAAACATGGTAAAAATAAAAAAAACTGACATCAAAACTCTGCAACAGAACCATACGTTACAGAACACTTGTCGGCCAAACCATACCGCACAAGACAATAGTGCCAGGGTCAATCTCCATGCACCCTGCACACACTGAAAGTAAGACTACCTCTTACCACAACAGAAACATTTCTTAACATTACAACATTTTAAAAAAAAAGGCATGCAAATATTAAAAAAACATATGTACCCATACACTGGTACCAAACAGGGAACCTGGACACTCATCACCAGGACAGACTTATCACATAGACACATACATGAAATAAAATAATAATAAATTTCACGATAAAGTTAGTGCTAGAGACCCAAGTCATCTAGCTAAGATCACTGTCTAGGACCACTTTTCTAGGTCTAGTTTCTTTTACATCCACATAAATGTAACACTTTTCCAACTGATTCGACAAAACTATTTGACACCGTGAATAATAGAGTCATTTCTCTGAACCATCATTCGTAATCTTGACACATCAATGTTCATGTTGATATACGCGTTTTCTATTGCGCATCCATTATACTCTCGCGTGGTGGCCTGATGTTGGAGACCTGATGTTGGAGACCTGAAGTTGGAGATCGGATGTTGGAGATCGGATGTTGGAGATCGGATGTTGGAGATCGGATGTTGGAGATCTGATGTTGGAGATCTGATGTTGAAGGTCCTGTGTCTGCCCGTCGATGATGCCTGCATATACCCTGAGATCTTCTTGCAACAGCTCTGGGGTACGTCTGGTGACAGAGCGAGTCTACTGGTGACAGACTCCTCGTTAAGCTGTACAACTGCTGGAAGGTGGTGGTGTGAAGAGCAGCGGCGAGTGACAGCGGCCGGGGACGTGGCCGGTCACAGGTGAACGGTGTTGGGAGAGATGTATGGAAGCACATCTCACATCCAGCAGCTTGAAGCTGACAGTTGATGATGAGTGACAGCAGCTACATAGCAGGAGTCGTGACAGCAGGGCAGAGAGTGTGACGTCAACGATGTCTTGCAACAGAAGTAAGCAGGTGCAGGTGTTGGGCGTGGGTGGCGTGGCGGCAGGCCAGGTGGATCCCGACTTCAGCTCCTGGGACCCATCACTGTACAGGCGTTGCTTGTGTCACATTCTACTGAGCCGGTACGCCTTATCGCGCATGCCCTAATGTGCCTGACCTTGGGCCGATGGTGCGAAACGTGCACCCTATTGGCGAGTCAACACACTCAGTAGGGAGGTGCTGTTGGAATGTGACCGCCTCGTTGCGCATCTTGGTGGAGTCAGTGATGTGGCATCCCCAAGGACGAGGGGAACTGGTAGGTGACTGCTGCCGGCATACCCGCTTGTTGACCTCGCGCCTCCACTTCCGGTGTGCCTGCACGGTGTGTCGCAGCAGGCAGGTGGGTGCTTCTGATGATGAACGGCAAGACTGGGGCCCACCATGGTACGTTGACATCTGGACAGCTGTGCTCTGCTGACAGGAACTCTGGCCTGGACAACCTCGTGTGGTGGGAGGTGTCGGCTGGGTGAATGGTGTGACTATCACCCTCCCAGGTAACCGAGTGGTGGGGTTACTGGGATTGTTGGGAGGGGGTGGGGTGTAACGTGACCCCCTCTCCACTGTACCAGAGGGGTGACCCCTCTGGCCTCAATGTTGGTTCACGAGTAGCAGGTACCGGGGACAGAGCGGTGTGGACAAGCAGACCTGGGGAAGACAGATTAACACTCCGACTGGCGGAAGCAAGGACTCTCCCCTGGGCTTTGGTGACAGGGTACAGCCCAAGGGTAGGTAAGGCATGATCTCCGAATACATTCCATGACAAAATCTCAAAACAATTGCCAGATTAAAAACTCTGATAAAACTACTAAAGGACAAGACAGCTTACTGAAGCTCTCCCTGCCTCGCCCGTGACCTCGTTAACATAGGGTGACAAGGCTGACCCTGGGTACCAATGAGAGTTGACAGAAGGTCCTCCTCTCCATCCTGGGCAATCCCAGCTGGGTCAGTCAACTCAGAAGGGTCAGGAATGGGAATCGCTGAAGGCAGTTCCAGTTCCTCCCTGGCAACGTAACACTTTAATTTGTTGACATGAATAGTTGTGTCACCCTGGTCATCAAAAATTCCCCTGATCAGAAAATTAACTGGTCCAAGCTTCTTAATTACTCTGTATGGTCCACGCCATCTAGGTGCTAGCTTCCTACTTTGATTGGCAGGTGCCTTTTCATTTAACCTCATAACCAAGCTTCCCTCTCTAAGTGTCAACGGTTGAACCTCTTATCATAATAGTGCGCATACCGGCTCCTCGCTGTCTTAGAAGCCTCAGCAGCAATCCTCCAAGCATTTCTCATTTTAGAGAGGATTTCTGAAGGATAATCCTCACCGTACACAATCTCGTGTCTGTTAAGCAGACCTGATGGGAAATTACATGAGCGCCCCGTGAAAAGCAGCAGTGGTTGTGTGTTAATTGACTGATGAATGGCAGTGTTCAAGGCTAGTTGAACATAGGGGAGTTGTTCATCCCAGGTGGCAGCATCTTTCTCTGCAAGAATTGCTAGCATATCCTTAATTGTACGATTGGTTCTTTCAGTCATACCGTTTGCTTGCGGATGGTAAGCAGTCGTGAGGGCTGTGGTAGTTTCTAAAATTTTACAAACTTCTTTAAAAGTGTTACCAACGAACTCTTGACCTCTGTCAGATACTAATACTTTAGGTGGTCCAAACACAGTGACAAATTTACTTAAGAAAGCGTCTGCAACAGTCTGCGCGTCCTTACGAGGAAGAGCAACCAAGGTAGTGAACCGGGACAGATGGTCCACTAGAACCAACACGTAGCGATTACCCGAATGACTACTATGTAAATCAATCAAATCTGCTCCCACACGATCTAAAGGCTCAAAAATTTCAGGGAACTCTTGTAGTGGCGCCTGTACCTTAGGGGTACCTTTTCGTCGTTGGCAGTTGGCACAAGATTTAACAAACTTAGTTATATAAGATAACATCCCAGGAAAATAGAATAAAGTTTTTGCTCTCATATAGGTCTTAAAGACCCCAGGGTGACCAGCGATCTTAGATGCATGCGCGAGTTTCACGGCCGATGATCTTAACGCGTCGGGGATGACTAACTGATAAACCGCACGATCTTTCATGTCGTTAACATAGTATAGGACACCCTTCTGCAGGTCAAAATGTTGCAGGGGAAAGTTACCTTTCTTCATAGGGTATTTACCACCCTCCAAATATTCAATTATTTCCTTCCATCGCTGTTCTCCCATTTGAAATTCTCTCATTTTATCACTTGCAATAGTTTCAATGTTGACATTTACGTTAACTGACGCGATGTTCCTACTCAAGGTGTCTGGCACAACGTGAGATGGACCAGGCTTATACAGGATCTGAAATGAGTGAGCTGACAGCTCATGAGACCAACGGGACATCCGGGGACACTTTGTTTTCTTTTTAAATATATATGTGAGAGCTCTGTGATCTGTGAAAATAACAAAATGACGTTGGAATAGGTAAGGCTCAAAATAACGAACACTTTCAACCACAGCAAGTGCTTCCTTGTCTGTTGCTGAGTATCTAACCTCCGGTCCCTTCACTTTTCTACTGAAATACGCCACAGGGTGAGGATGGTTCTCTGAATCACGCTGCATTAAGCACCCTCCTATGGCAATACCACTAGCGTCTGTATGCACCTCCCATTCCTTATCAAAGTCAGGCACAGCTAATACTGGGGCGGTAATTAATTGACTTTTGAGTTTAGTATAAGCCTCATCATGTTCTAATGTCCACATAAATTTAGCATTCTTCTTTACAAGGTCAGTTAAAGGCGCTGTAGTACTTGCAAACCCCTCAATATGGCGGCGGAAGTATCCGGCTGCTCCCAGAAACCGGCGCACATCCCTTGCTGACCTAGGCCTGGGCATCTCAGCAATGGCGCGGCATGAGTCTGGGTCAGGGCGGATGCCATCTGTGCTCACCTGGAACCCCAGAAACTTGAATTTCTGAGATGCCAGGGTGCACTTGTTGATATTTAATTTGAAACCTGCCTTGTCTAACAATGAAAGTGTCTCAGTCAAGTCCCGAAGGTGTTCATCAAACGACCTGGAGTAAATAACCACGTCATCCAGGTATGCTAATGAATGTCTACCCAACACAGGGCTGAGGATGAAATTAATAGCCCTCTGAAACGATGAAGGGGCTGTCTTGAGCCCAAAAGGCATGCGCTTAAACTGAAACTGGTGAACCCCATCAGAGAACGCTGTTTTCTCACGGTCCTGAACTGCAACCGGAATGGCCCAATATGCTGACTTAGCATCCAGAGTGGAGAAATACTTGGCTGCCGCGAACTGATCTATAATCTCCTGAATCCGAGGTAAGGGGTACACGTCCCCCTTTGTAATTTCATTAACTTTCCGATAGTCGACACAAAACCGGTAACTACCATCCGGTTTGCGCACCAGCACCACCGGAGACAACCATGGTGAAGTACTTGGTTCTATAACTCCCTGTCTCAACATCTTCTGACACTCATCTCTGATAGTTTTCTTATCCTGTTCCGGGAGCCTCCACTGTCTCGTATACACGGGCTCGTGATCACCTGTTGGAATGGTGTGCTCAATTCTGTCTAACAACCCAGTTTGATCGTCGTCCGTTGCAAATAATTTGGGGAACATCCGCAAAACTTCCCGCACCCGTTTCCTATCTAACTGTGGAATGTGCTGTAAATCTAGAGCTGATATTAATTTATTCAAATTGTTGGTATCGCAAGGTGGCGTGAGCACCGTTGTGCTGTGCTTAGAAGTCTTACTAGTGTCTCGAACATTAAGAGCGCCACATTGCACAGTGTCAGTAAGTGTTTCCGATGGGTCTGATTGAAAGATCGATGTCTCCTCTAAGATAATACCATGAGACACCCGATCACCCACTCTGAAGCGGTAGGTCTTGTGTGAGAGATTGACTACAGGTATGAGGGCACCTTTGTCCAGGACAACAATTATGTGGTGGGGAATTAATAGTTTATCAAACCTGCCAGCCACCAGAAGGGTAGTACCAGGCTGGATATGACGACCCACGGCCACCCTAAGGAACCTAAATGACCGTGGTGGGCAAGTTTGCTTGTCAAAAGCATGTAAAATACACGACTTCTTATTATTGTCTGGAAGAGACTGAAATAAAAACTTTGCATAATTGGCATGATGTTTCTGCTTCCGCTGGATGGAAGCTACAACAGGTGGATGGTCAGTCAATGTCACCGGGTATGATACAGTGCCTAATTTCAACCGGCAGTGTCTCGACCCTTTCTCAGCAGACAGAGAATATGAGAACCTGTGTAAGAAATCCATGCCAATCAAGATATCACCCGGATAAGCAAGATTCTGAACCACTGTACAAGTGTGAGGGTACGACCCATCATGACCTATTTCAAAATTAATTGTGGCCTGACCCAAGATGTCAATTTGTCCCCCATTAACTGCTGTGAGCTGCTTATGACAACGTTTAAGTCGTGCTTGTTTGAATTTGCTGAAGGCTGCACTCTTAATGAGTGTTGCTTGGCTACCTGTGTCCATGAAAGCAATCAAAATCTCACCCTCAACCTGGACTTCAAACGTAGGCCTACCATCCTGAAAATCCTCTGGAGACGGCACTTCCTTAAGCCGTACACTCGTACACGCTTTCCTAAAATGACCTTTCCTATGGCAGGTCCAACATTTCTCCTTACTAATACTACTTAATGTATAAGAAATCTTACCACAAGTACAAACTACCCTCGGGGAAGCAACACTGGGGTTGGGAAGGGTGGGGGAAACAGGGTGGGGGTGGGGAATGTTGGAGGGGGAAGATATGACAGGAGGAATGAGGGAGGCGGGGAGGGCTGGTGGGGGGTTGAGGGACTGGGCGCAGGGCGGGGAGGATGAAAGTGGAAGGAGAGTGGAGGGCGTGTGGTCGAGTGACACCGACTCGGGGTGGGGCGGGAGGGGTGGAAACTGAGTGGGAGGAGTGTGAGGGTGGACGGGTGGAGTGGGACAATGCTGAGAGGGGAGGGGCTGACCAAGCAAGGGGTGGGTGAAGTGACCGTGAGGGGGGATAGTGGGGACGGTGGAAGGAAGTGGTGCAGGGTGGGTGGAGGGAACCTGGGCGGGTAGGGTGGGTGGTAACTGGGTGGGGGAGGTGTAGGGAACTTGAGGTGGGAACTGAGAGGGAACAGAGGAGGATTGCAACCCTATTGAGAACCCCCTCCATTCTGATAACATCTGAGTGGACATATAAAATCAAACAAATTGCCAATAAAGATACAAGTTCACAAAATAACACAATATTTGTAACTTTGTCACCGAGCGTCATATTAACTTGAAATTTTAACACAATGTGCTATGTAACGAATGAACATTAAAAAGTAAATCAGAAAAAACGCACACTCGCTGTAAACACAATATACCCCGCGCGGAGCGACTGGGTAACGATGTGAGAACATATCACAGTACCCTTCCTGAGTGGACGAGGGTTATGACCGCGGGCCCAAGATGAAACAGGGTGTTGACAGGTTGACAGCTTCGTATAAACATTCCCACAGATCGTCGCATGAGAAACACACGTACACATATGTGCACCCAAGAGGCGGTCAGGTGCACATACAACCTTATCGACACTGAAATTCCTTACACTTACGAAAAGAATCTGAGTAAAATAATGAAAACAAAAAGTTATAATACACTTAACTATAAATTCCCTTAACAAATTGTAAGACTACTCTTAACTAATTGTAAGACTACTGTAAGACTACTATAGGTGACGGATCACCCTTTTAAAAATTACTCTCGTGATGATAAAGCTACGATTGTTCCTCGCTGAGCTACGACCGGTAGCTACGTTTGACTCGCCCTTGGAGAAAAACATCCACACTAGCAGCCGTCCTCCCTAAGACACAATTCACGACTAGACTGTTTGAGGTCAGCCTCGCTGCAAACATGACCCCCTCTACGATGATAACTCAGCCACACTCTAGGCGACAGTACGCCGTCTGCGACCTTCCCGTTATACCTAGATCTCGAGGCACCTCTTAGTAACCTCAGAAATTATCAGTAAGCGTCCTTCCCTGATAATTTCCCAGACAACCTGCCGAACAGATTGCTGTACAACATATAACTGTGTTGCACACCCCTGAAAGCTATGCAGAGAAACGAGAACTAATTTCTGTCCATAGATTTCAGAGCGAAACGCATACCCCAAACTCTCTCAGTTTCCCGTATGACGCACTAAATCATAACACTTAACATACGTGTGGCTCCGAGCAACGAAATCGCGAGCCGCCTAACCATACAAACAGCAACGAACCCGAGCAGCCGGCGCGCGGGACCCCCAATAAATTGTGAACACACCCACAACTTATTGGAACACCGCTGCTACCATTGTAACATTGGTTAATGACTACTGCCAACATTGTAACATTGGGTACGATAACCCAATGTAAAACCGGGTAAAATACTAAACTAATAAATGTACACATTTCTTATCCTGAGTACCACTTCCTGTAGGTTGCACTTGGTAACACTGTTATTGAACACTAACACTGTAAAATAAGCTGACATATGATGGTTACACCGGATCCAAAGGTACACTAAAAACAAGGAAATGCTACACAGGATTAAATACGCTGCCACCATCTGCCTTGACCACTGAGACTAAATCAAACAACGAGGCAAGAAACATTGCTTGACTTGGAGAGTACTTTCTATAACTGTCATTAATTATGGGACGGATGTCAGCCACTCTATCCAAACTATTAAGAGGATTCAACAATTGACACAGACGGGAAATTTAACATGAGTTTATTGAGATACCAAATTATAATAAACACCACTATCAATCCGACTCTAAACACTGGCAAATAGTTTAAGAAATTTAGATATGGAACAAAATTACAGAGATCACACACATTACCTTAATTAAGACCTCTGTCTCTCCGTCCGGTGGACACTTGTCTCTCCCCCTGGCTGGGGATGTCCTAGCCAGCACCTCTCTGGACCCGGTCGTCCTACACTCTCCCTCACCCCTAGCTCTACAGGCCCCTATATACACCATTACAAAAGGGGGGGGGGAAGATTTATTACACCAAGACGAGGTCGGCCCCACGGGCACCAGCACTCAAGAATTCTCAAATTACGTGCGAGACTGACCCTTGACCTGGCCAAAAGGGGAGATCCATGGATGTGAACTGTAGGTGGGGGGGGGGGGGTTCATGGGTGTTACAGCAGCAGCCAAACTATCCAGCCTCTTGAAAAAGGTCAATGACTCTCCCGGAACCATCCAAGCATGGCGCAACCTTCTCCTGTTTGGAAACATATGCCTAGCTGTCCCTGCAAGGAGAGACAAATCACTAGCTTCCTCAGTCATTATGGCTATAAATAATTTTCCTAGAGAGACAACCAGGCACCCCTCCCCACCCATGCCAAAAGCATTCACCGCAGGAAAGGTATCAACAGCAGAACCGAGGCATCCAAAATGAGAGCAACAGTCAGCAAGAAAATAGAAGAAGGCAACACAATAGGGGGCAATCAGAATCATCACCAGTGAAGACACAGTTGCCACCAGGGATGCCGATACAGCACAAGCCCTGAGGGAAAAACACCCACCCAGAGCTCCTCGTGACGACAGTGTTCCCTTAGTCGGTGTCACCAGAGCAGAACCCCTGAGTGTGCTCGAATCCATGGTGCATAAAGCAGCTTTATCCTTCCCACCAGGTTCAGCAGGTGGGTTCACAGGACTAAGACCCAACCACATCAAACAAATGCTCAACCCTGCACTTGGAGACATTGCATAGGGCCTCCTGGTGGAACTAACTAGATTCGCCAACACATGTCTAGCTGGCAACATACCAGAGACCATACGGCCTCTCTTTTTTGGCGCTACCCTCTGTGCCCTGAGGAAAAAAGATGGAGGAATCAGACCGATAGCTGTGGGCAATTCACTCCGGCGTCTCGTCGCTAAGGCTGCTGCTAGAGCAGTTAGTCAGGCAGCAGCCGACATGCTGAAGCCAAAACAGCTTGGGTTTGGCATTCTCCAAATGTGTGAGGCAGCGGCTCATGCAGCTAGAGCCTACATTGCCAACATTACGGATGAAAAAGCCCTGATAAAACTGGACTTCAAAAATGCTTTCAATCTGGTTAGAAGGGATGCAGTACTCAGTGCGGTTCATCGCCTTTTTCCTTCCCTCTACCCGTTTGTAAACTCATGCTACAGCAAGAATTTAACTCTGCTTTTTGGGGAACATGAAATCGAATCACAAGAAGGTGTCCAACAGGGTGACCCCCTTGCTCCTTTTCTTTTCTGCCTAGTCATCAAGGAAGTCACCGATAACCTGTCCAGTGAGCTCAACATTTGGTTTTTGGACGATGGTACTCTAGCCGGCTCCCCAGACTCACTCTTGGACGACATAAGAATAATTCAGGAGCAAGGAGCAAGCCTAGGCCTCGCCTTGAACCCTTCCAAATGCGAAATAACCTCCACCAACCAGCACATAATAGAGAAAATAAAGGTTGTTTTGCCTGCCATTCATACAACCAACCCAGAGGACAGCACACTCCTAGGTGCTCCTCTTGGAAGGAATGCCATCGACGAGGTCCTCGGTAAGAAGATCACTGACCTGAAGAGGATGAACGAGAGGATTGAAGACATCGATGCCCATGATGCACTTTACCTCATCACCAGATGCTTGTCCCTCCCCAGGCTGACCTACTTTCTAAGATGTTCGCCATCTTTCAACAATATTAAATTAGAAGAGTACGACAGCTTGCTGAAATCAACACTAGAAAAAGCCCTCAATCTTTCCCTCAGCGACTCACAGTGGAAACAGGCCTCCCTTCCTGTCAGACTCGGGGGCCTTGGCGTGCGCACAGCAACACAAATTGCTGTACCAGCGTTCCTGTCCTCTTCAGTGGGGTCTGACAACTTGGTGAAGGAAATCCTACCTGAGCACCTTGTTCAACAGGCAGGGGTACATGATCCCAGCTTCACAGACTGCACAACCAAATGGGTCTCTCTTGCAGGACCAGCACACCAACCACCGCCTTCTGAAGCCCATAAGCAATCCAGCTGGGATCGCCCCATTGCCGACCAAGAAGCTGTGACTTTGCTAGAAGCTGCGGCAACACCACATGACACTGCCCGACTTAGAGCTGTAGCAGCTCCTCATGCAGATGATTTCCTTTTAGCAATCCCAATGTCAGCAACCGGCACCCGTCTCACACCGCAGGCCCTCCGAATTGCCGTGGCTCTCCGTCTCGCTGCCCCAATCCACACCGAATACAGGTGTATTTGCGGCGAGGCAGAGGCTGACAGGTACGGACGGCATGGCCTTCTCTGCCAAAGGACAGGAGGATGGCATGCAAGACACGGCGAGGTCAATGACATTATTAAGATAAGCCTTACCACAGCCGGTTGTCCAGCAGAGAGAGAGCCCCGTTACCTAATGTCCCGCAACTCTGATGAGCCTGTTGGTCGCCCAGACGGAATCACGGTGAACCCCTGGAAGAATGGTAGACAGTTGGTGTGGGACTACACTTGGGTTTCAACTTTAGCCAATACCTATGTTGACTTCAGTGCTACTCAAGCAGGAGGAGCTGCCAATCACCGGGAAGCGGCCAAGTCACGTAAATACAGAGACCTTGAGCACCGCTACAATTTTGTCCCCATTGCCTCAGAGACACTTGGTGCCTGGGATAAAAGTGCTGCTAGCTTTTTGAAGGAGTTGGGGTCGAAGCTAATCGAAACAACTAGAGACCCTAGAGCTGCCAGTTTTCTTTTTCAGCGCCTTAGTGTGGCAATCCAGAGAGGAAATGCTCACGGCATCCATGGTTCCTGCCCGCCTTCTGAGGAGCTGGAAGAGCTATTCAACTTGTGACAAGCAGCCTTGTACCTTGCATGTAATCAATATTGTAACTTTTTTGTGTGTAATGACATTTTCAAATAAAGTTAGATAAATATACACACATACTAAAAGAATAGGGGTGGTAGGAGAAGAAAATATCAAAGTGTTCAGTGAGGATCCACAAGGTCTTCTCTGAGTACTCTTTATTTTCTTCTCCGAGGCTATGGGTCCCTACACTTGCACCAGAGGTGGTACCCCTTCTAGGGTATATATATATATATATATATATATATATATATATATATATATATATATATATATATATATATATATTATATATTTATATATATATATATATATATATATATATATATATATATATATATATATATATATATATATAATATATATATATATATAATTATATTTTTATATTTTTATAATTTATCATGTGGTGTGGCAATATCAGTGAGACAGGAGCGCGGTTGCTATTCACAAGTCTAATATCTGTTAGTTTCGGGGGAATTAGATTGCTGGACCTGTTCAGTTATGGGAGTTCCAGATGTCACCTTTTAATATTCATATATTTGTTAATTTACTGTAATTAAGCATGTGGCATTGTAACTTATATTATTTGTAAGAAACTATTATATTTTATTTACATTCTTATGTATTTTGATAAGAATTGTTTGTTCAATTAGTTGTAAATTATTAAAAGTCCTTATTTATCATGCCTCATCCTGGATGAGGCGGATGGAGAGTGCATTGTGGGTAGTGGCGACGAGAGTCAGTCAGTTGGCTGCGAGATCTCGTCTGGGTTACATAAGTTGCGTATTGATGTCTTTTGTATATAGGTAGATTAATTGTGTCTGGAGGACAGTTTTCTTTTAACTACGTAACCATTTATTAAGTGATTTCCATCTGAAATACTTTAAATAATATATGTTTTGAGTGATATGAAAATATATTATATTCTACATTAATGTTTGTTATAGTTTTAACCCCACCTGGTGAACACTGATTTATCTGTTTTTTCTTGTGTCATATCATGGGACACTCTGGGACATTATAATTATATACCGTTTTCCCCTAGAGTATTTAAATTATACGGTGACAGATGTCTGAGCTGTGTGTAAGATAGGTAACAGTCATAACCTTCTTGTTAACGGCCTGATGATCCGCTAGCTCAGTAACAATATCATTCTCGTCATGACGAAACAAACCTCAGCAGTAAACA
>WNGS01072748.1:0-12588 GCA_020271785.1 Procambarus virginalis | reverse complement strand
AATATTGTAGGAGAGCATATTTTAAGTTAAATGTATGAGGTTGTTGTTGTTGTTAAAGATTCGCTACCTGGAACAAGAAGTTCCAAGTAGCACGTGCTATGGTGAGCCCGTAGTGGATGTTTTGGATACTCTATTATATTTAATGTGTGTTGTGGGGTACACAAATTTTACCTGAAACTTTATGAAAATATATTTGGGCCTGCATTAATATGCTCCATTTTTTCAGTTCTGTTTGTAATGAAATTAAAAAAGTAAATTTGTTTTTTAAACAATAAGAAGTGAGTATTACAAGCTTGTGCACCTAGAGCATAAACAGAGTGTTTTCATCCAGCTTAATTTCCCTTAAATAACTTCCCCACTTCCTGTGGACCGCACTATTCCTGTCGGGAATAGTGAACCGGTTAGTGCTTGTCTTCGTTGCTCGTATGGGACTCATATAGTTAGTGCTTGTCTTCGTTGCTCGTATGTGTGACTCATATAGTTAGTGCTTGTCTTCGTTGCTCGTATGTGTGACTCATATTGATGCATACTGTTAATCTGCTCCAGAGATAATGAGTAATGTTTTGACGAGTAACTACGAGCTTGTTTTTTGTTTTGTTGCCGCTGAAGGCGGTTAGTTTATGTGCACCCTATACTCATTCAGTGAGCGGTAGCACAAAAGCATTACTGAGGGCACAAAAGGTCTTTATCAGACTTCATCTTAGATTATTACATAACAATTTCATCTATCCTTCACACCTCACATGTCGGCTACTTACAGAGAAGGTTCTATTTCAAGAGCTGTATATTTACAGTAAGTCATTATACATTACTGGTAGGTCTTATCGCTAATGCATAATTTGCTTGAGCAATGGAGATATTACAGTCATAGGGTAGCTGATATTTATTATTAGTATTCACAATACTGAATTTGGCCTGCAGGAACATGATCAAGTTGACGCCCTTGCTAAGGCTGCAGTAAATAAAGACATTATTGAAATGAATCTTGAGTTATCAAATAGGTCCCTTAAAGGTGTCATTGGACGTGAACTCCTGAATGAATTTCAAGAAAGTAGAACAGTGCAAACTGGAACTAGCAGGTCCATTGTTTATCACAATGAAATGTGTGAAGTAAAACATGTGTATGGGTCAAGTAACAAAGTCAGTAGACTAACAGATGTTGTCACAGCTCGAATAAGACTTGGCTACAAGTATCTCTGGCAGTTCGGCTTGTATAGGGATCTAGATGAAGTAAAGTGTAAAGTGTATGGACAAAGACAGGGACACATACTCGAACCCTATGGATTGTAGTAAAATTGAGCCATTTAGAGATAAATCTAAGCTCACGCTGGATGATTTGGCAACCTATTTTATTTCAAGAATAAAATACCTGAAATTCTTGCGCTGTATCCATATTTCGCTCCCAATAGATAAATGACATATGAGATTACAAAACTACGAGCTTTACTTTGGCATCCATAACATGAGGATATGTTTGTGTGTGTATTCCCAAAACATCAATATGGTTGAACATAACTCTGCAGGAGAGGTTTACAGTGCAAGGTTAAGCTCAAGACCCATTCACTTTGTATTCTTGGCATGAAAGAGTAAATGTGAACCGTTTAAGAGAGGAAATATAAGAAAATACTGATGAATCGGTTTTTAACAAATAATACATTTCGTGTAACACCAAAAAAATCATTTATAAAAATTACTATAAAGAATTTTGAACTTACGTAAAATTGAGAGCTTTGGCAAGATAGTCGTTAACATTGGCCATGATTCCCTCGAAGGTAATTCTCTTCTTCAGGAACCTCTGGATCGTCCACTAGGACAAGTCTGTGAGAGGTGGACTCCACAGAGACCACTTTCAAGTTGGGCCTATGGAGGAACCTGTCAGTGAAGTGAAGATAACGTATTACTTCATGAAATTCTACGAGTGACTTTGCTTGGACCTGAACTCTTTCGTTAACCCTTTGGTTGGGATTACAGATGATGTGCGAAAATACTCGCTAGGACGCGATAACCTTCATAACTATCCACATCATGAAAGGTTTGGCCAGGTCTTCTGGACTTTGAAACAGACCAATTAACCCGGCAAATGTTACCATTAGTTGACGACAGAACCAAATATTACTCAATGAGGTAGCGACAAAAGGTACCAATTATAGCTAGTTCAAACTGTCTTTGGTCATAGTTACAAAATGTAAGTATGTTACGTAATTTAAAATGATGCATCAAGCCGCGTGTTGTGGTATGTAGAGGTAGAGATGTGGTGCAACTTAAGTGATACTTAGGCCTTGCTTCACCCAAATTGACATAGATTATGGCGTGGGGTTCGGGATGAACATAGGCTGGGCGGGGTTGCCAGAATTCCAATAAGAACAGTGTGCCAGGGTCACAGTCACCCCCACGATCATTTTGGCCTTGACCACCGGCTACAGAGCTAATTATTTTCAAAACAAACTAATAGAAACATTTTTATTCATATAGAAATATACACTAATCCAGTGATACCTTCACAATGGTTGTACTATTCAAATCACAGAAGCATTGCCGGAACAAACGTGGACGTCTTCAAGAGTAAAGCCCAGCCACTTGGGGTGGACGGTTAAGAGACGGTCTCGCTTCATGCAGGTCGGCGTTCAATCCCCGACCGTCCAAGTGGTTGGGCACCATTCCATCCCACACGTCCCATCCCAAATCATTATCCTGACCCCTTCCCATAGCTATAAAGTCGTAACAGCTTGGCGCTTTCCCTTGATAGTTCCCTTCAAGAGAATACTGGATAGTTTTCTCAAAAAGTGCCAGACCAACCGGGCTGTGGTGGATACGTGGGCCAGTGGGCCGCTCCAAGCAACAGCCTGTTGGAACAAGCTTTCACAAGTCAAGCCTGGTCCCGGGTCGGACTTGGGGAGTTGAACACCTAGAACCCCATCCAGGTACACCATTAATCATGGATCTCGAGAAAATTATCAGAAATTTCCTGCTATCCATATTTGCTCATACTCGCACAAAAAAGTCGATCCAGTCACAGATTAAAGGTTTCTCCAGCCTCGTCCTTAATCTAAGTAAAGACTTTTACCCCCAATACCCGACAGCTCGTACTTTAAACTCGGACCATTCAAGCTCGACTCACAAATTGGTGCTCATGCGGCCCTAGTATGTTGAATTGATTTGTTGACCAGACACACACTAGAACGTGAAGAGACGACGACGTTTCGGTCCGTCCTGGACCATTCTCAAGTCGATTGTGATGAGGGAGTGATTGATTGATAAAGATTAAGCCACCCAAGAGGTGGCACGGGCATGAATAGCCCGTAAGTGGTGGCCCTTATGAGCCATTAACAGTATCGAGTGATGATACTGGAGATCTGTGGAGGTGCGACGGCACCCTGCGTGACGGGAGATGTCTCCCGGACCAAATGGTGACCAAATGGTGGTTACTCCTGATTGATAAGGATTAAGCCACCCAAGAGGTGGCACGGGCATGAAAGCCCTTAAGTGGTACAATTTTTTTTTCTTTTCTCCGTAATTCTTTTCATTATTATGACATTGCATTTAATCATCGAGCTGTTATCGCGGGGGAGGATACTGCTTCACAGTCTTTATGAGGGCGTCCAGCTGCTGGACACCTTTGTTGACCAGGAGGGGCTCTGTTGATGGCTTCAGGGTGGCCACAGCAAGATTCAGGAACTCTTAAAGCTCTTCTAAGGTCGTTGGTTGCTTCACATTCTAGAAGATAGTGAAGTAATGGCTTTTCTGTGACATTTTGGCAGAAGATGCACTCTCTCTGTCGGGGTTCACCAATCTCCCAGTTGCATCTGTAACCTAGACGTAGTCTATATACCTAACTGCTATTTCCCTGTGGATTCCTTTTGGGATATTTAATCTTTCTAATTTAGTTGCCTGAAGATACCATGTTGCAGAGGGCGAGCCTTCAGCTATTCTCTGGTGTAGGTAGGCTTTGTTGAGGTGTGAGAGTTTTTTAGTGATGATGTTTTTAATGTTCTCTAGGCTGGGTTGAATTGTTTTATCTATCAGGATGACGAGTTGCCAGTTTAGCAATTTCATCAGCTTTCTCATTTAATGAGATTCCAATATGGGATGGGATCCAGTTCAAGGTTATGTTGAGTCCTTTGCCTTTAGCGACTGCTCCAAGATACAAAATGGTGGTAATTATCTCCACGTTATCTTTCCACTGTTTTGTCCTAGTATTTGAAGTGCAGCTTTTGAGTCTGTGTGTATGATGGCATTTTGGGTGTTTTGTGCAATCACATATGCGAATGCCTGTTGTATGGCAAACAGCTCAGTTTGGGTTGATGATACTAGTCCTCCCAGTCTCCAATATGCCTGTACGCAGGCCGTGCAAAGAGCAGCGCCAGCACTTTCATATTCTGTGTCCACCGATCCGTCTGTGAAAATGTGGGTGGCTCCTGCTACTGCTATGCTATACATTTGCTCTTCTATTATGCGCCTTAGGATTGTCGGATCATAGGCAGCCTTTTCATTGGGAGACTTTCTATACTATTTTGAAAGTAGGCTCTTCCACGGTGCAGCAGGAGTGTATTTGGGTGTGGATGATCACCGATGAGGGGAGAGAGACAGGCAATAAATAGGCAAGAGAAGGAGCAAAGTAAGGTGTAGTAAAGGGAAAGTAATAAGAGCTGCAGAAGGCCTATTGGCCCATACGAGGCAGCTCCTATTATAACCACCGAATGAGAAGGAGATAGGAATAAGAGGATAGCAGGGAGCGTAGGAAAAGAGATAAAGAAAAGGAAAGAGAAAGAAAGAAAATAGGAGGGGTAGGCTTAAGTTAGGTCACGTTTGTTAGAAAGATTAGAGCATTGAATATATACTGTGAAAGGGGAAGAGTCCACAGCACAAGCCAGGACTCAAGTTCATGTTGGGTACATTGTGTATCAAAGCCGATTCCACAAGACGGCGTCTGTGTAGAGTAGAGGCAGGAAAGATTATTTTTTCATCATTTCATTTCAACATCAACGCTTTCTGTCCTCTTCTCTTCCCAGTGATCTATGCAATATCCTTTTTCCAATTGCATTTGACACTGCCCACGTCTCATCTTCCCACCACTCCTACACACTACACAACAAACTTCAACGCCTGATCTCCAACAGTCCTTGGGCCAAATACTCTCTCTCTGACTGTGTTACCAACCTTTCATCCTACTCTCTTTCTAGGCACCAGCAAGAACTTCTTGGCCTTGGTTTGTCTTTTGCTACTTCCCTGGCCCACGCTGTGGCATTGATCTCATTAGTTCCTTTGACAGGTTTGTCAATTCTAACTCTAGTACTCTTTCGGACCTGTCTGCCTTTAGAGGGCCCTTATCCCCGTTCTTGACAGCTTGTTTTCTAAAAATCACCACCTTCCTCGTCGCTTCCAGCTTGCCCTTGCCTCCCTGAAATCTAACAACTCTATTCTTATCCTTCCTTCCGACAAAGGCAATTCGGTGGTTGTCCTTGACCGTGAGGACTACCTCCGAAAAGCAGATGTCTTGCTCTCTGACTCTCGCACTTATGCTCCTCTGACTTCTAACCCTTTGGATCGCCTCAAAACTTCCTTTAACCGCAAACTAAGACAGCTCTCTAGTCTTTGTCCTCCTGACTTTGATCTCATTAAACGTTTCCATGTCATCTGCCCTTCTCTTCCTTATTTCTATGGTCTTCCTAAGACTCATAAACCTGGTGTTCCTCTTCGTCCTATCATTTCTTCACGGGGCTCTGTCAGCTATCCTCTTGCCTCCTGGCTCGCTAAAACCCTGACGCCTTACCTTGGCACTTTTTCCCCTGCCCATCTTCGTCACTCTCAGGACTTCATAGAAAGACTGCGCCTGCAACCCTCTTGTAAGATGCTTAGTCTTGATGTCGACTCTCTGTTTACTAATGTTCCGCTCGATGACGTTCTCTCTTTCCTTAGACAGAAGGCGTCAGAGGGCCTTCTTCCTCTCCCTCTTCCTACTGACGTTTTCCTCGATCTCATTAGACTCTGTGTTGACTCTAACTCTTTCTCTTTCAACGGTAAATATTACACTCAAACTTTCGGGGTTGCTATGGGTTCCCCTCTCTCCCCTGTTCTTGCTAATTTCTACATGGAATACTTCGAAACTGTTCTTCTTCCTTCTATTGATACTCGTCCCTCTCTTTGGCTTCGCTATGTTGATGACATTTTTGCTTTATGGCCTCATGACCTTAATCTTTTCCAGCCTTTCCTCGCCTCTCTTAACAATCTGGCTCCTTCTATCCATTTCAAAGTTGAGTGGGAATCTAATTCCCTCCTTCCTTTTCTTGACGTTCATGTTCACAGCTCTGTGTCTGGGTTCTCTTTCTCTGTCTACCGTAAACCCATGCATAGTGGCATGTACATTCACTTCTTTTCCTACCATCCTCCTTCTGTTAAGAAAAGTGTCCTCGTCTCTCTCTTCCTCCGCGCTCTACGCATCAGCGACCCTCAGTTTCTTGATTCTGAAATTGCCTTTATCTACAAATCATTCTCTCGCCTTGGTTACCCTTTGCATTTCATCAACTGTGCCTACTCTCAAGCTAAACGAAATTTCTTTCATCCTAAACCTGCTTCCAACACTAGTAGCACTGTACTATGCCTTCCCTTCATATCTGAACTCAAAACTTTTACCAATACCTTTCGTCCTCTTGACATTAAACTCGCCTTTCGACAAACTAACACACTTCGTAGCAATCTAGTTCACACTGCTCCTCCTGCTTCTAATGCTGCTGGTGTCTACTCTATTTCCTGTTCGTCTTGTCCTCTCCAATACTTTTGGCGAAACTGGCCGTACACTGAATGACAGACTTAAAGAACACAAGAGAAGTGTTAAGTCTGCAGACACTAACAATGCTCTCTTCTGCCATGTGAGGGATTCTAATCATCCCATTGATTGGTCTTCCTCCAAAATAATCTTTCCTGCCTCTACTCTACACAGACGCCGTCTTGTGGAATCGGCTCTAATACACAATGTACCCAACATGAACTTGAGTCCTGGCTTTGTTGCTGTGGACTCTTCCCTTTCACAGTATATACTCAAATGCTCTAATCTTTCTAACAAACGTGACCTAACATAAGCCTACCCCCCCTCCTATTTTCTTTTTCTCTTTCCTTTTCTTTATCTCTTTTCCTACGCTCCCTTGCTATCCTCTTCTTATTCCTATCTCCTTCTCATTCGGTGGTTATAATAGGAGCTGCCTCGTATGGGCCAATAGGCCTTCTGCAGCTCTTATTACTTTCCCTTTACTACACCTTACTTTGCTCCTTCTCTTGCCTATTTATTGCCCGTCTCTACTCCCTCATCACAATCGACTTGAGAATGGTCCAGGACGGACCGAAACGTCGTCGTCTCTTCACGTTCTAGTGTGTGGTCTGGTCAACATACTTTAGCCACGTTATTGTGACTCATCGCCTGCTTTTGAATTGATTTAATTAAATATCTGTGCCCAAAAAAGTCACGAGACTGTCGAGAATTGGGGTTAAAAGTCAGAAAAGTACCCAATACTCTTGTACAGTTTGTGGCTGAGAGGTTATAGTACTGGATGTTATGACCCCATATACACCAAGTATGAATGGTGTGTGAGGTGATCATACCTTAGTATAAAAAGACAGTGTAGCCTAGCCTAATATCTCTTAAACGTATGATTATATGTATCTATTCTTAAATTCTCTGCATTACTGTACATACTATATATATATATATATATATATATATATATATATATATATATATATATATATATATATATATATATATATATATATATATATATATATATTATATATATATATATGTATATATATATATATATGTATATATATATATAAATTCCTATGTACTTTATTTACATTTATATGCTTGATGTATTTTGCCAGTAATTCGTTTGATTTACGTTATATTTATTTCCTAGCTGAGAAGTGAGATCCCATGACTGTCGCCGGTGGCTTATCAGTCCATCATCTCCTGTGAGCTCCAGGACTGACAAATTCTTGTAGGCGATCGCTCGAGAAGTGGTGTCAGTACTGTGCAAGGCGGGAGAAGAATATAGCACCAGGTGGATAGAAGAAGAGAGACGAGAGAAGGGCGAGACTGGGTGAGAAAGGGGAGAAGGGATAGGAGTGGGGAGGAGAGATTTTACATATTAGGGATTCTAGCATATATTTTTTCTTTTCGTTCTGATTTTCTGAAAAGAGCAGAGGTTCCTGTTACAAGGTATATAACTAAACGATATATTTTTTAAGTCAGTGTTTTGTTCGATTTTTGCATTTCTTGAGAAAATTATAAAAAAAATGTCATAACCAAAGGTGTTTTCATCAAGTTCGTTTCTTCTTGAAGGGTGGATAAAATGGCATATATAATCCCGATAATTTGTTATATGAAATATAAATCTGAGGCTTCTTTCTCTGGGCCTCAGGCCTGCCACGAGGCTATGTAAGTCTGAGCATCAGGCCTGCCACGAGGCTACGTAAGTCTGAGCATCAGGCCTGCCACGAGGCTACGTAAGTCTGAGCATCCGGCCTGCCACGACGCTACGTAAGTCTTAGCATCAGGCCTGCCACGACGCTACGTAAGTCTGAGCATCAGGCCTGCCACGAAGCTACGTAAGTGTGAGCATCAGGCCTGCCACGACGCTACGTAAGTCTGAGCATCAGGCCTGCCATGACGCTACGTAAGTCTTAGCATCAGTCCTGCCACGAGGCTACGTAAGTGTGAGCATCAGGCCTGCCACGAGGCTACGTAAGTGTGAGCATCAGGCCTGCCACGAAGCTACGTAAGTGTGAGCATCAGGCCTGCCACGAGGCTACGTAAGTGTGAGCATCAGGTCTACCACGAGGCTACGTAAGTGTGAGCATCAGGCCTGCCACGAGGCTATGTAAGTGTGAGCATCGGGCCTACCACGAGGCTACGTAAGTCTGAGCATCAGGCCTGCCACGATGCTACGTAAGTCTGAGCATCAGGCCTGCCACGAGGCTACGCAAGTCTGAGCATCAGTCCTGCCACGAGGCTACGTAATTCTGAGCATCAGTCCTGCCACGAGGCTACGTAAGTCTGAGCATCAGTCCTGCCACGAGGCTACGTAAGTCTGAGCATCAGGCCTACCACGAGGCTACGTAAGTCTGAGCATCCGGCCTGCCACGAGGCTGCTCAGAAAATACTAAAATACATGGCCAGTAAGCTGAGGCAAGGTGAGGTACTTATAGGTAAGCTGAGGCAATGTGAGGTACTTGTTGGTAAACTGAGGCAAAGTGAGGTACTTGTAGGTAAGCTGAGCAAAGTGAGGTGCTTGTAGGTAAGCTGAGGCAGAGTGAGTACTTGATGGCTTTATCAGGCAGCTGTCCCTCGAGCTGGCAGGTGGTGAATAAAACATGTGTTTTTTCTTTGTGAGCTTTGATACATAATTTCCTCTCTGGATTTTCAAGTATTATTGTCAGTCAAAAATATATTAGTGAAAATATAGATCACTGATGTATAACGTAATTAAAAATATCTAAGAAGAGTAATAGCAGTTTTACCAGCACTTTCATATTCAGATATCCAAACTATAATATGACACACTATATATATTATTATCTGTTACGGACTCCTCACCTTGAGAACTTGTCTGGGAAGAGCGGGAGGCTGGAGGTGAGAGCGAGGCCTCGCTGGGGCGTCCAGGAGGCCACCTGTAGCGCCTGGGCGCCCAGGGGACTGTACGGCACCTGTAGGTACACCCCGCACCTGTACAGTGACAATTGTAAATGTTTTGTAATACTTATTATGCTATTAATTTCTAAATATCATTCAGATGCCTTAAAATTCCACGGAGAAGAGCTAGTGAGTGACCTGAGGGATCCGGAACTGGTGTTCACGACCAGCAACATGGCGTTCTTGAGGGAGAATGTCTCCTGAACCACCTCCAGCTGTACGAGTGGCTGGCGTGTGATCGCCAGGAGCCTCGTTTCTGGTACTAAAAGTCGGCTGTTGTTAGACGTCCTGGCGAAGGCGGCGAGGAAGGCGAGGTCATTGCTCACCACGACCACCGTCACGCACCACGACACCTGCCGCAGCTGTGGACGACAACACCCCACAAATAATAACACAAGTAAAAGCCAACCAGTCAATGGTGTGAGAACGGTAACCATGTCACGCTGACCTATGACGTCTCCTCTTCTGGCGTATGAAGTGAGAACATACAGGAAATGAGAGATTTCATTGACTAAACATTATTATAAACAAACACTTTATCCTATAAATAATCACAGAAGCAGATAATTAAGTGACACACCCGTTGAGCCTCTGTGGCAAATTTTGAGAGTTGCTTCTGAATAAAGTTTGCATCATGGCTGCTGGCTGATACCTCGAAGAATCCAAACAAGCAAGGCGTCTTCAGCTGGTTTATCACCTGATGAAATATATAGAAGAGAATCGTAATTATAGCACAACGTTCAAAGGTGTAAACTGTTCTGTGTAATGTTATCTAGCAACAGAATCAAAATAATATTGCTTTCAATATAATGTTATTTGATTTGAGGATAATGTGTGCACGCAGACCTTGAAGACCGAGCTGTAGTAGGCAGAGCCATCTGTGAGGAGGATCAACAAGCAGGGGTGGTCAGTCGCTGTATGTAACACAGCACTCAACGCACCGACAGACAACGACATTATGTCGTCATCACCTGAGGGAAAATTACATAATCATTTATGAGCTAGTAAAAGTTGATTAGTAAGAATGAAACTACACAGGTGTCAGTAAGATCACAACCATGCACTGGGGAACAAATGGAGTCGGGTGCGCTCAACAAAAGGTGTTGACATCGTCACACCTCCCCTCCTAAAAGATTTTGGGGTCGAGTGCACTCAACAGATGAAGTCGACATCATCACAACACCAAACACCAGATCCAATTTCAAAAATATTAACTGAGTTTTCATTCTCAGAGGATCCATTATTTCATTCCATTATTTCCTCTTCTGATGGTATTGATGGAGAAAAAATTGTATTTAAGTTGGTTACAGTGTAAAAATCAGTAGGAGCCATTAGGAGGATTCGAACCTGCATGCTGGGCACTTCCAAGTATACATCACAATTTTTTTTTTTGGTGCATGGTCATAGTGATGAAACAAAAATTGTGAAAAGCAAAGAGAGTGGTAATTGTAGTGAAGGTTAAGGAAGATTGTGAAGGGTATAGAAGGTGGTGATGAAGAGTAGCATAAATTGAGACTACGACCGTCCGCAGCACCTGAGCAGGTGAGCTCAATAAGCCCCTCCCCCTGCTCAGGTGAGCACAGGTGCATAGTCACAATGGGATCTGTGGGATTCCCTGAGTGTTTTGGCGCGTGACGTCTGAGTGCGCAAGGGTCTTTGACCGAGGGCTATGTTGGAGTGGGGGTGGTAGGTTATGTGGTTGGTATGCGGTCATGTATGGAAGAGGAGGAGGAGAAGATGAATATGTATGAGTATGTGCCGTAGAGTTAATCCTGTGTTTGTGTGTGTGTAGATAGATGGGAGTATGTTGGGTATAGGAGTATATAGGTTATGTTGAGGAGGGAGCCCTGGCTGAGAGGGAGGAGATCAGGTTCTTAAGATGGGAGGGCAGAAGGAGGGGAAAGTGAGGGAACAGGTGGGTTTGTGTGACAGTTTATGTAAACAAAGAAGCGTTTAACTAATTCTCAGATAATGCAGCTGTGTTGGTGATGATCAATGACGTCGATTAGTTCCCCTACATCGCCAGGAAGTGTTCAGGGGAGTGTGAGAGTCCAGGGTCTTAAGATGGGAGGGGAAAAGGGAGGGGAGAAGGATGGGAAAGGGAGGTAACAGCTGGCAGTGGGTTTGTCTGAAAGTGGAGTCATTATTTTTTCTTAAAGAATGACAGTTTATGTAAACAAAGAAGCGTTTAACTTTTTCTCACCCAATGCAGCTGTGTTGGTGGTGATCACTGACGTCGATTAGTTCCCCCTATATGGCCAGGAAATGTTGAGGAGAGTGTGAGAGAGCAGCCTCTTGTGGATGACGTCCATCATCCTTAATCGTTTTCAAACTGTACAGGGGAGTCTGGGAGATGTTCACCCCGTTAGGGTTGTCCCACCACTGTGGTTGGACCCTGAGTAATGAATCTCCTCATAGCATTGAGCGTGTCATTGATCTTTCTCAAAGGTGGGCCATGTCCTCAACATACAAATTCCAAATGCAGGTCTGGGCGGGAGAGTGCCTTTGTGGGCGGCTCCCCTCTTGGGAATCTGTCACATAACTGGGGTAAATGAGACAACACCGCTCACCCAACCCACACTCCAATAGCCCCCCCCCCCCACCCCCTCCTCCCCCTTACCATCAACCATCACCCCACCCTCCCCACACCGATTGTTCTGTGCAAAGCCTTTAGTATTATTTCTGATCATATGTGTAACCTTGTATTGTAATGTGACCAACAGGGTAACATCATTCTTTGCCCAAATAGCAATTTTTTAAGAGTAACGAGAGTCATAAGGTGGTCTTCAATCTTATTATTATTATAACAAATCGTATTTTTTGGGGGGTAAACACAGCTGCATGAGCTACACATAGCAGTCACTGGTTACTAACCTACACGCTTCTCTATCTCTCTCTCTTTC
>WNGS01072747.1:0-13290 GCA_020271785.1 Procambarus virginalis | reverse complement strand
GATTAACCAAGATCTGTCTGCCAGGAGTCGGCCACCTCGAACAGGAATTAAGCTCTCTTCAGATCTCGGTTACTAACTCTAAATCAGCAGAAACCTCTAAGAAGCAAGAAGAGAGGTTACAAAAGTTAGAGAACCATTTTAACTCCCTACAACAGAAAACACTGCAACCAAGACGAATCAGACCAACTTAAGCTCCTTGATTCTGTTATCATCTCATCACATGATTTTCCCATGAAACTGACAGAGAAGACTGTACTGCCATCGTGATCCAGGAATTGTACTAAGTTGAATTATTCAATCGAAGCAAGTGACATCAAGTCAGCTTATAGAGTGGGTACGAAATCATCTGGTACAAATAACAGGAAGATTCGTGTGAAAGTTAGATAGCTGCTCCCGCAAGTCAGACCTTATCACTGCTGCAGTCGCTAGGAAATCCAATGTTTATGTGAACGAATGTCTAACCAGATTCAGACAAAATCTCTTATTTAAACTACGTGGAATCTGCAAAAGATCCCCTGCTATTAAACATTGTTTTGTGCGCGATGGTAAAATAATAGCTAGGAAGACTGACTCTGGAAAAACTTATGTCATAACCACTGAGGCACACCTCACTTCTTTCCTGGATGACTGTGGGATATCAGCTGAATAACCAGAACATAATTTGTAGTCTCACATACAACCAAAGTGTACTTAAGCTCTGCCTTTCCTTTCCAAAGGTTTTTTATTTTTTTTTTTATTTTTTGTTTGTCATCTTTGCCTGTTTTTACTCTTAATTATTTGGTCTTAGTTAATCCCTTGTCACTAAACCTAGGGCTTTTTATTACCCTGTTATATTTAAAGTAACTTGGTATTTGTTTTTGTAATCATTTATTGGAATTAATTAATAGTATAATTGTTTATATAAGCATCTACCTCAGTATCATAGTAAAATCTTCCACATGAATATACTCTCACCCTGTTTATTTTTACACTTAGATTTATATTAGAGTAAATTTCAAGATTTACTTAGATTTACATGTCATCTTTTTTTTTTTCGGAATTATCTATTTGAGCTCACTTTGTTTTCTTAGGTTCATACCAACTATAGGATTTTAATTAACCATTACTAAGCTAATTATCCTCAAGATCATTTTACTTTATGATTATTATTTTCTTATTATTTTTTATTTTACATTTATATTGTCAGTCTCTACTGATTTTTTGTTTTTATTTTATCTAACTTCTGTGTCCTTCCTGGCTATCTATTGGATCTTTATTTTACTTCTAAATTGTTACTATTTTATTGTATTTGCTTTTATTCTTGTGTTTTGCTATATCGTGTATCTTGTATCGTGATCCCTCTGCATCTCTATGCACACTGATATTGATCCTGATCAAAATCTTCTGTCTCATATCTACACCAACCAGCACATTGATCATCATTATTGCAAGTATTTCACAGCACACCAGGCTAAAAACAAACTCCAAAATAACCTGTTTATCAGTTTACAACCAAAATGTTAGATCACTTGGTAAACATTTTGACGATTTAAATGCATTACTCACAGCACTAGGTACTAACTTATCGTTCATTATTTTAACAGAAACTTGGCTAAATAAAGACTATACCCAACTCTACAACTTAGCTGGTTATAAAGCCATTCATAACTGTAGGCCTAATAAAAAAGGTGGTGGCACAGCTATATATTACCGAGATACATTTATCTGCAACAGTGTTATTAGTGACAGAGATGACTACTGTGAATATACTTTTGCTCAGTTTACAATTAAATCCCTTAAATCCTCTTTGACTATTGGAGCCATCTATAGATTTCCCAATACTAACATAGCTTCTTTCTCAGACAACCTAAGGAATCTTATTATAAACAACAATCTCAACAAAAACCACATCATTCTGGGAGGAGACTTTAATATTGACCTGGGTCAACAAAATTGCTCTCAAGTTGACTATTTCCTTAACAGCATGAACTCCTGTATGCTAATCCCCACAATCACCAAACCTACCCGAGTCACTCAAACATCAGCCACTACCTTGGACCACATATGGACAAACATAACAGCTCCCCTTGTATCTGGTATAATCTATGACAGAACAACTGACCACTATCCTACCTTTCTCATAGCGAACATGGACATAACACCACCAAAAAGCAAGAAACTTTCATTTAGGCTACACAGTGAATCAGCTTTAGGCAATCTTACAGATGCACTTCACAATATTAACTGGGATTCTGAATTCAATAATACCCAGGATATAAATTCATTAGCTAACCTCTTCCTCTCCAAAACTCTAAGCCTCTACAACCTTCATTGTCCCCTTCTTACCAAGCAAGTAACTGACAAAAGATTAAACAATCCATGGCTCACAAGTGGCATTCTCAACTCAATCAACAAGAAACATGAATATGAAAAGAAACTTAGGATTGGCCTAGTTTCAAAGGAAGTAGCTAAAAGGTACTCATCAATGCTTACCAGTATCATAAGAAAGGCAAAACTTGCATATTATGTGAATAGATTCAATGAAGCAAAAGGCAACATGAAAAGCACTTGGAAAACCATCTCTAGTATCCTAGGAACTAAACAACACTCACATAACCAAATAAAACTCTACAAGGATGGGGATATACCGTCAACTGATTTAGAAATGGCAAATGAATTTAATAGTTTCTTTTCATCGGTTGGTGCTAATCTTGCCAGTAAAATCCCACAGACTCAGACACATATTAACACATATCTCTCAGGCAGCTATCCAAACTCTCTTCTCCTTTCACCAATCAGCCCGGCAGATGTTGTGTCCATCATACACTCTCTAAAAACCAAGGCAGGGAACACCAGTGAAATTCCGTCCATTGTATACAAGAGAGCCTCCCATGCCCTTGCCCCACCCATAGCCCTACTGTTCAACAAATCTATAGAGTGTCACACCTTCCCTGATATCCTCAAAAAAGCAAGAGTAACGCCAGTCCATAAAGGAGGCAATCCGGCGGACATAAACAATTATAGACCAATATCAAATCTACCCATTCTATCAAAAATATTTGAAAAAATTATTTACAAACAGCTCTATTCCTACCTCGTAAAATTCGACATACTCAGCCCCTGCCAGTTTGGCTTCCGGTCCCAAAAGAGCACCAACGATGCAATCATTAGTCTCCTTGACGTAATCTACTCAGCCCTTGACAAAAATGAGTTTCCGATTGGACTCTTCATTGACCTAAGAAAAGCCTTTGATACTGTTAATCACAACTACCTCTTACTTAAACTCCAGCATTATGGAATCCGAGGCCTTGCCCTTGACTACATCCGATCCTATCTTAGTGACAGACACCAATATGTAACCATCAATGATACAACTTCTTCCACTCTACCAATTACCGTTGGAGTGCCACAGGGCAGTATCTTAGGACCTCTTCTATTTCTTATATATATAAACGATCTGCCTAATGTCTCTAATATTCTCAAACCTATATTGTTTGCTGACGATACTACCCTTATCTATTCAGACCTCAACCCACATACACTAAATAATGTTGTGAATAATGAATTAAAAAAAGTCCACTTATGGATGTCAACTAACAAACTAACATTAAACATCGAAAAGACTTACTACATCTTATTTGGAAGCAAATCATCAAATGCAATTCAGCTACAGATAGACAACATTAACATCAGTAATAAAAATGATGGCAAGTTTCTTGGCCTATTCCTAGACAAGAGACTCAACTTCAGCACCCACATTCAACACATAACTAAGAAAGTCTCTAAGACAGTTGGTATACTCTCCAAAATCAGATATTATGTTCCTAACTCTGCTCTCCTCTCACTATATTATGCACTAATCTACCCCTATCTTAATTATGGTATCTGTGCATGGGGGTCTACCACTGCAAACCACCTTAAGCCCATCATCACCCAGCAAAAATCTGCTATCAGAATAATAACTAACTCTGCTTTCAGACAACACTCAGCTCCCTTGTTTAAATCCCTAAACTTGCTAAATATTAACTCCCTCCACACATTCTCTTGTGTCAACTACATTTACAAAACCCTGTTCTTAAATGCAAACCATGCTCTGAAACTCTCTCTGGACAGATGTAATAGGACCCATTATCACCACACCAGAAATAAATATCTCTTTGATATCCCCAGGGTCAAACTTAATCTGTGTAAACACTCTATGCAAATTAAGGGACCTAGTCTATGGAACTCACTCCCTAGTGAATTGAAAAACTGTAAAACTTTTGCCTTATTTAAAAGCAAAACCAAAAAGTACTTAATTTCATCTTCTTAGTTTCCTACACTGAGCTTTAAATTTGCTCTGTACCTAGTGTTACCCAATCTCCTAATTCTTATGTATTTAACCCAAACAACCTTATCATTGTGTTCATTGCTGTCTTCTTTTATGTGCTAGCCATATGCTGTATTGTGCCTACCAATTTTTGTCAACTACCATTCAAGCTGTCATTGCAATCAATCTTAGCTACCTAAGTGCTTTAATATACTGTACCTACAATTTTCTCTCATCTTTTTTTTCTTGCCATGTAACTGTTATCATTTTTTTTTATAAATTTTGCAAGTATTTACCTACTTAAAATTTTCTTAGATTAAGGACCTGCCCGAAACGCTGCGCGTACTAGTGGCTTTACAAGATTGTAATTACCATATTATGTATTCTCACATTCCCAATGTACCTTCTTGTATATGAATAAATAAATAAATAAATAAATAAATAAATATTAGAGCCGGGATCACTTGGGTGGCGCATGCGCAGTAGCCTTCAGACGACCGCCATATTAAAACTCTGCTTGAGACGTAAACAAGACGTTGCTTCTAACTGAAGGTCATCACCTTGCTTGTAAATATTATTTCGTTATAATTATGTATGCTGAATTCTATATACAAGTTTGTATTCATTTTATTAGTGCTAACTTGGAGTGACAATGCAGCGGTAGCCGCCAGTCACTTGGTGATGAGGCGGTCTACCTAAGTCCCCAAATATTACAATAATTCATTGTGTCGGGGGACAGGCAGTCAGTGTATATACACGTTAGGCATATACCGAGTTCCCCATCCCTCTCCCCCCTCAGGGTCGAATTACTGACCCCGCTCAAGTTGCAATCCCATAACAATCTGACTGACTCCCGGGTGCCTAGTAACTGCTAGGTGAACAGAGGCATTAGGTGATAGGAAATGCACCCAACCATTTCTGACCCTACAGGAAATCCAACCCGGAATTCTCGATTGTAAATCGAGAACGAATCCGACTTTACTACCGGGATCCTATGTCCAAATTACAACAAATTACATACCTGGGATTAATAATGTGATCAAAGGAACTCTTCATCTAATCTTGGCATTGACGTAGTTTTTGACACAGGGGGTCATGTATGGGGTTTATGCTGGGGACAATGTTTACAGTTTGCTTCCTACCCAAAACTTCAATAAACTTTACCTAAACTCCTATTTAAAATAATAGGAAAAAATTAGAAAATGAGCTTTATTGAAATGTGTGTGTACTACCTGGGTACAGACCAGTGGGGATACAGGCCTAGGGTCACTGGGTGAGGAGGATGCAAGTTGCATCCTACCTAAGACAGTTCATCCACAGGTTTTAAAACCTACCTTACACAGCCTATCTTAAGGGGCCGAGAATTGACAATATTCGACCTATGATGTAGATCAGGTCTTTCTATGGGCTACAGAAAATAATATGGTGTTTAACGAAGACAAGTTCCAGCTCATGCGCTATGGAAAAAATGAAAATATAAAAGCGGAAACCACGTACAAAACTCAGGCAAATCATAACATAGAACGAAAAGGCAATGTAAAGGATCTGGGTGTACTCATGTCGGAAGACCTTACCTTTAAAGAACACAATAAAGTAGCCGTCACAACTGCAAGAAAAATGACAGGTTGGATAACAAGAACTTTTCACACTAGAGATGCTATACCGATGATGACACTTTTCAAAATGCTTGTGCTCTTTAGAGTGGAGTACTGCTGCACAATGACAGCCCCTTTCACAGCTGGAGAAATTGCTGACCTGGAGAGCGTGCAGAGGTCCTTTACTGCTTGAATCCACTCGGTAAAACATCTAAACTATTGGGACCGACTAAAGAGCCTAAATCTGTATTCCCTTGAGCGCAGGCGGGAGAGGTACATAATAATTTACACGTGGAAAATATTAGAGGGGCTGGTCCCAAACCTGCACACAGAAATAACATCACATGAGACCAGAAGACATGGCAGGATGTGCAGAATACCCCCGTTGAAAAGCAGAGGTGCAACAGGTACTCTGAGAGAGAACTCTATCAACATCAGTGTGGTGTCTGTATATAGCCGAGATAGTCTTGGTAGTAAGGTTGATGTAAAGTCATTCCTGGTTACTGACTTTAATACTTATAAACGATTACATGATTAGAGCTCCCAAGCTTGGCAGGCGTCCTGTGCGCTCTTGTTTACCTCCTCGAGTGGCGTCCAGCCGCCGCACATAGAAAACGGATGGTACCATTTTCTGTGAACATGACATCCCTCCTTTTCTTTAAAAAGAATGAATACAGGATGTCTACCATGCTTGTAGCACAAAGCAAAGTTATTGACACAAAGTAAGTTATTAACATGTCAAGAGATATTGCATATATTTAACATTAATTAAGCACACAAAGAATTTAAACAATCTTAATCTTTGCCACAAAGGATTTCAATGTTAAAAATACATATGCAATGTTAAACAAACATGAAAGAAACTGTAATACAAAGTTACAAAATATTGAATGAGAGATCTGCATTACTCAAACAATATTAAATTTAGTTTAGCATAACAAGTAAATACTTTGCATTACATAGGAACACAATTAATCATCATATCGTGTAGGGCGTTTAACATGACGTTTTGGACGAGAGTCCTTAAGTACAAGAATATCCCTCGATGAATTGTTTATCGAGTTATAACTCATTTTTTCTTTTTCTTTTGCACGACTTTGCACTTCATCATTTTCTACACTAGTTGGAATCACTTTGAAATAAGCCATATTACGTGTTATACTATGATCTCTATTACTCGCTGTTACCATAGTTCCTTTTACACTAATCACTTTATATGGTTTTGTATCATACGGCATATCTAACTTTCCCTCTTTTTTCTTTTTAACGAGAACAGTATCTCCAACCTTTATGAATTGTTCCTATGCACGTTGATCATGAGCAATTTTCATTTTGCCCTTGGCTAGTGCATCCTTCTGAGCGAGACGTTTATCCGTTACTTTGGCTGGCATGACAGGTAGTGCGATTCTCATAGGACGTCCAAATAAAAGTTCGCCAGGCGACTTGCCCAGTGTTCCATGCGGTGTTGCACGGTAGTTCCTGAGAAAAGCATACATAGCTTGTTTCCAGGATCGTCCTTCGGCATGAGCACAGCGTACAGCTTTCATGAGAGGTTGCATGAATCTCTCTACTTCTCCATTTGCTTGAGGATGTAGTGGCATCACACGGCGGTGTTTGAATCCAATATGCTCAGCAAAGTTGACAAAGTCTTGTCCATTAAATGGCGGTCCATTGTCCGTCTTGACAACTTCAGGAATGCCAAAGTTTGAAAAGATCTTGTCGAGCTTCGGGATGACAGCCTTTGCAGATGTGGAAGTGATGATTTCTACTTCTGGATAACGTGAGTGATCATCAATGACTACCATCAAGTACTCTCCAGTTGGTAGCGGTCCACAGAAATCCATCGATACTTCCATCCATGGTGCAGCAGGTAGTGGTGAAGGTTGTAGAGGTGTTGGTCTTGAAGTATCCACTGCAGCTTGGCAAGGGACACAGGCATCATGCATGTCCTTAGCTTGACGATCAATGCCAGGAAACCACACCTTTTCTCGTAGCAGCTGTTTGGTCCTTACAAGACCTTGGTGTCCTTGATGTGCAAGCTTCAGAGCACGTTGCTGGAGAACAGCTGGAATGACGATACGAGTACCTCGCAGCACGGTGTCGCGTTGTTGCGTAACACTTAATTCTGTCTGGATGCGTTCAAGTGCTTTGAATGCATCTTGGTCAACTCCTGAGGGTGGGATGCGTGGAAACTTTTTCTTAGTCAATGCATCCACTGTTGCTTGCAGAGTTGGGTCCTCTAGGGTTGCAGTACGTATTTCATCAAGAGTGAGAGCCTTAGGGACTGCATCACAGGTTACAGAGTGTACATATTCCTCGGCAACTTGCTGATGCTTGGTGATGGTGAAACTGTTGGCAGGATGTCGACTGATGTAATCAGCGGGATTGCCTGCACCCGGCTTGTATTTCACCGTAAAGTTGTATGGTTGCAGACGAAGAGCCCATCTCTCAATGCGAGCTGGTGGTTTGGACTTTGGATTATTGAAGATGGTCTCCAACGGTTTGTGGTCAGTGACTATCGTGGTAAAGGGTGCACCAAGCAGATACACATTGAAGTGTTCACAGCCCCATACAAGAGCAAGAGCTTCCTTCTCTGTCTGACTGTATCGTTGCTCAACATCTGTGAGAGAACGGCTGGCATAGGCAATTACTACTCTGGAATCTGGTTGACCAGGTTTGTGTTGGGCTAACACAGCACCTAAACCAACAGGACTAGCATCCACCGTTAACTCAGTGTCCATTGATGGATCAAAGTATGCAGCAGTCGCATTTTCTACTAGTGCATCTTTCACAGCATCAAATGCATTTTGCTCGACATCGCTCCAGTACCATGATGCATTTTTCTTCAGGAGCTCACGTAGAGGCTTCGTAATGGTAGCAAAATCTGGAATGAAGCGAGAACAGTAGTTTGCCATTCCCAGAAAACTATGTACTTCAGTGGATGTTGAAGGAGGTGCAGCATTCTTGATATCTGCAACTTTCTTAGGATCTGGAGACAGACCTTTGTCACTAAGTACATGTCCAAAGAATTCAATTTTATGTTGATTGAACTCACACTTTGCTCGGCTTAGCGTCAAATTCTTTTCTCGTAAGCGTTGCAATGTTGCACGAAGAGCTTTGTCGTGTTCAGCTTGGGTACGGCCATAAACAATGATGTCATCAGACATGTTGTCAGCATTAGGTATATCTTGCAATACCTGGCTGATGATGTGCTGGAATACCTCAGCAGCACTGTTAATACCAAAACTCAGGCGCTTGTACCTATACAGACCTCGATGTGTCGTAAACGTTGTGATGAATCGACTCTCATCATCAAGTTCAAGCTGATGATAGCCCTTGTTTAAATCTAACTTGCTGAATACAGTTGCACCATTCAAGCGGTAGATCATATCATCTACAGTGGGTGTAGGATGGCGTTCACGCATTATTGCCTTGTTGGGAACACGCATGTCTACACAAATGCGTATCTCATCTGGATTCTTCGGCTTTGGTGGAGTGACAATTGGGCTTACCCATGGTGTTGGGCCTGTTACCGGTTCAATGATATCTAGTTCTATCAGCCTATCCAGTTCGGCATCGACTTTCTTGCGAGTATGGAATGGTTGTCGGCGATGTGGTTGGGCAACTGGAATTACATCTGGGTTGATATGCAGATGTACCTTGCTATCAGTATAACAACCTATGGATTTAAACCGATCAGAAAATTCAGCAACAATAGCATCAACATTGTTTGCAGATTCCACTGCTACAGCATTAGAAAGCTGAAGTAGCCCCAATTTGGTTGAAGTCTTGTAACTGAGTAAAGACTCCTTTGCATTCCTAACAACATGGAATGTAGTAATGAGCATTGCATTCTTTGACTTAATCTCTGCAGTGAAAGTTCCAATCACTGGTAAGGCTACCTTTGAAGCATAGGCAGTGGCTTTGCCATTATAGTTTTCAAGCTTTGGGAACTGTTTTTTAAATTTTTCATAGTGGCACTCAGCAATGGTGTCAATGTTTGATCCAGTGTCAATAAGAATTTTGAGACAAATGCCAGCAATGTATACTATAGTCTCTGGGTTTTTGGAAGATCATTCCATTCTGTGATTGCTTGTACTCCACAAATATAATCACATTCACTGTCATCTGAGACTGGTTGTAATGAAATGTTGTCTTGTATATTATTAACATTCTTGATTTGAGGTGCAATATTGTGTTTGCCACCTCGACTCCTATGACTTGATCCTCGTACATTGCTTTTATTTATTGACTGTGGTTTCTTTAGTGCGGAACGACACATAGCACCAAAATGATTTAGTTTTCTACACTCATAGCACTTCTTACCTTGTGCAGGACAAACATTATCTTGGTGTGGGTAGTCTCCTCCACAATTGTAACATTTATTATTGACAACCTCTGATGTGAGTCGTTGTGACTGCTTGAGTCTTGTTCCATGACTCCAGTTGTGATGTGGTTCTCGGCTCAATTTAATGTTAGGTTTGGCATGATATCTTCTACGATCATGGTGTACTCCCTGAACCTTACATACTTCATGACTGTTAGTAACAGTGGCAGAACCGTTGTTGGCACTGCACTCCATGGCACGAGCATCACGTGCAGCATCTTCCATTCGACGAGCCATATCCAGTATCTTGTTAAGAGAACTTTCATCATCAACAAGTTCTAGAGCTCTTCGACGAAGACGTGTAGATGTGCATGTTTCAATTATTTGCTGTTTGATTTCTTTGTCAACATCAGCAAACTCACAATGGGTTGCTAAACCCTGCAGACGTGTATGGTATTGATCAACAGTTTCATTAGAGAGTTGTTTTGCTCTCCTGAAATGCATAATTTCCATAGCAGTATTTTGCCTTGGTTTGAAATGCTCAGTTAATTTGGCCTTGGCAGTGTCATAATCTTTGGCACCACCAGTGTCTTTCAGTGTATCAAAGATGTCACAAACTCTATCACCTGCATAATGAAGTAGAAAGGCACGCTTTCTTTCAGCACTTTTGATGTCAGAAACTATCAACAAATTTTCAAACCTTTTAAGCCATTTGACCCACCTCTGTGACAGGTTTGTCTGGTCACAGTCAGGATCAAATGCAGGAAACTGAGGTATATTTGCCATTTTTACTGAATAAATGTAAATTTATCACTTAAATGTTCCTCAGAATATATAACACTTACTGCACTGTATATGTTATTCAAGAATTCACTGTAATTACTTTAATTTTGCAAAGCACACAAGCATTTTAATGCAAAAGTTCACAACAGTGCACAACACAGCAGCAACTGATTTCTTACCTAGCCCTTGTGTACATGTGTTGTTCCTACTCACAGCAACACAGCAGTTGTTAGCAGTTGGTACAGCAGTTGTCAGCAGTTGGTACAGCAGTTGGTACAGCAGTAGGCAGCAGTTGGCACAGCAGTTGGCAGCAGTAGGCAGCAGTTGGCACAGCAGTTGGCAGCAGTAGGCAGCAGTTGGCACAGCAGTTGGTTCACAGCGTGAAGAATTTTGTAGCACGAAGCGTCGTTTCGTAACCAAAACATCGGGTTTTGTACACTGCATCAAAGCGTCGTTTCGTACACAGCGTCGGCACACATGTATCGCAGATTCCTCAGTAAACAGCTTGTCAGCACACAGCTTGGGATGCACACAGCATTGGCCAGCACACAGCAACGGCCAGCACACAGCAACGGTCAGCACAAAGCATGGGGTATGGTGCTCACAGACAGCAGATTTCTCTCCTCCTCCGGCGCGTGAGGCAGCATGCTTCTCCCTTGTGTTTTGTTGAACAAAATACCTGCGTTCCCAGTTCATCCTCGTCGCCAATGTGGTATCTGCATATAGCTGAGATAGTCTTGGTAGTAAGGTTGATGTAAAGTCATTCCTGGTTACTGACTTTAATACTTATAAACGATTACATGATTAGAGCTCCCAAGCTTGGCAGGCGTCCTGTGCGCTCTTGTTTACCTCCTCGAGTGGCGTCCAGCCGCCGCACATAGAAAACGGATGGTACCATTTTCTGTGAACATGACAATCAGGGGCCCGAGACTGTTCAACACGCTCCGCTACACATAAGGGGCATAACTGGCAAACCCCTCACAGTGTTCAAGAGAGAACTGGATAAGCACCTCCAAAGGATACCTGATCAACCAGGCTGTGACTCATACGTCAGGCTGCGAGCAGCCGCGTCAAACAGCCTGGTTGATCAGTCCAGCAACCAGGAGGCCTGGTCGATGACCGGGCCGCGGGGACGATAAGCCCAGGAAGCACCTCAAGGTAAGGTAAGGTATCCTGTGTGAAAATTTCTAATAAATGTTAAACAAATCTCCAACTTATTGCCTTCAGCATCATGAAAGTTTCATCCCATAATTTCAGAAATTGATTTTAGATGATTTTTTTAAAAAGAAGAATGTTTTGTTGATAAGAACAGCTGCTATTAACTGGAACTGATGAATAATGCAGTAATAAAGAGATACAAGCACCTGACCAACGCACAAAGAACAGTAGTAAGAAGTGTCCACAAAGTGGACATGCAGCTGGTGCCTTTATACCATTGAGTAATACATAATAAAAAAATAATAATGAGTTAGTATGTTATAATGCTCTATTTTGTTATATATCATATAAATATATTGCCCAGTGTTAATATCTGTAACTTTCACCAATGTCCAAAATTTTTTTTAGGGGAGATTTTTTTCTCTGCTTTGTTTATTGTCTGATTTTGTTGTTATACCCGTCCTTAACTATGTAAAGATAGAATGTAATTGGTCAATGAATAATTCAGTTTCTTTCTTTTTTATGCACCCCATACCCATCCCGTGGGCGGTGGTGTAAAGGATTACAGAGGCACATAATCGGTTCACGAACTGAACCCCTCTAGTTCGTTTAGCTAAGTAAATAAAAATTTTTGATGCTAGTTACAAAATTATTAATGTTATATATACATGTACACATTCTCATACATATATATATATATATATATTATATATATATATATATATATATATATATATATATATATATATATATATATATATATATTTTAGTCTGACGCGACACTTGAGCGCGTTTCGTAAAACTTATTACATTTTCAAAGACTTTAGTTACACACACACAGAACAACTATAACTGAACAGAGTTTTAAATACCTGCATTTGGGTGAGGTGACATGTTACAATGGTTTGGGGTGAGGTGAGAACAAACACAGAACACGAAACAATGGGTATGAGGGAAGAATAGATCTGTAACTGCAGAAGGCCTATTGGCCCGTATTTATTGATGTTTCTATATTGGAGCGGAGTCTTGAAGTGGGTAGAATATAGTAGTGCGTTAATTGGCTGTTGATGCTGGTGTTGACTTCTTGATGTGTATACCACTCAAGAAGTCAACACCAGCAATCAACAGCCAATTAACGC
>WNGS01072734.1:0-12843 GCA_020271785.1 Procambarus virginalis | reverse complement strand
TGGTGTCTGTGTATAGCTGAGATAGTCTTGGTAGTAAGGTTGATGTAAAGTCATTCCTGGTTACTGACTTTAATACTAACGAATTACATGATATAGAGCTCCCAAGCTGGCAGCGTCCTGTGTGCTTTTGTTTACCTTCTCTAGTGGCGTCCAGCCGCCGCACATAGAAAACGGATGGTACCATTTTCTGTGAACATGACATCCCTCCTTTTCTTTAAAAAGAATGAATACAGGATGTCTACCATGCTTGTAGCACAAAGCAAAGTTATTGACACAAAGTAAGTTATTAACATATCAAGAGATATTGCATACATTTAACATTAATTAAACACAAAGAATTTAAACAATCTTTACCACAAAGGATTTCAATGTTAAAAATACATATGCAATGTTAAACAAACATGAAAGAAACTGTAATACAAAGTTACAAAATATTGAATGAGAGATCTGCATTATTCAAACAATATTAAATTTAGTTCAGCATAACAAGTAAATACTTTGCATTACATAGGAACACAATTAATCATCATATCGTGTAGGGCGTTTAACATGACGTTTTGGACGAGAGTCCTTAAATACAAAATATCCCTCGATGAATTGTTTATCGAGTTATAACTCATTTTTTCTTTTTCTTTTGCACGACTTTGCACTTCATCATTTTCTACACTATTTGGAATCACTTTGAAATAAGCCATATTACGTGTTATACTATGATCTCTATTACTCGCTGTTACCATAGTTCCTTTTACACTAATCACTTTATATGGTTTTGTATCATACGGCATATCTAGCTTTCCCTCTTTTTTCTTTTTAACGAGAACAGTATCTCCAACCTTTATGAATTGTTCCTTTGCACGTTGATCATGAGCAATTTTCATTTTGCCCTTGGCTAGTGCATCCTTCTGAGCGAGACGTTTATCCGTTACTTGGCTGGCATGACAGGTAGTGCGATTCTCATAGGACGTCCAAATAAAAGTTCGCCAGGCGACTTGCCCAGTGTTCCATGCGGTGTTGCACGGTAGTTCCTGAGAAAAGCATACATAGCTTGTTTCCAGGATCGTCCTTCGGCATGAGCACAGCGTACAGCTTTCATGAGAGGTTGCATGAATCTCTCTACTTCTCCATTTGCTTGAGGATGTAGTGGCATCACACGGCGGTGTTTGAATCCAATATGCTCAGCAAAGTTGACAAAGTCTTGTCCATTAAATGGCGGTCCATTGTCCGTCTTGACAACTTCAGGAATGCCAAAGTTTGAAAAGATCTTGTCGAGTTTCGGGATGACAGCCTTTGCAGATGTGGAAGTGATGATTTCTACTTCTGGATAACGTGAGTGATCATCAATGACTACCATCAAGTACTCTCCAGTTGGTAGCGGTCCACAGAAATCCATCGATACTTCCATCCATGGTGCAGCAGGTAGTGGTGAAGGTTGTAGAGGTGTTGGTCTTGAAGTATCCACTGCAGCTTGGCAAGGGACACAGGCATCATGCATGTCCTTAGCTTGACGATCAATGCCAGGAAACCACACCTTTTCTCGTAGCAGCTGTTTGGTCCTTACAAGACCTTGGTGTCCTTGATGTGCAAGCTTCAGAGCACGTTGCTGGAGAACAGCTGGAATGACGATACGAGTACCTCGCAGCACGGTGTCGCGTTGTTGCGTAACACTTAATTCTGTCTGGATGCGTTCAAGTGCTTTGAATGCATCTTGGTCAACTCCTGAGGGTGGGATGCGTGGAAACTTTTTCTTAGTCAATGCATCCACTGTTGCTTGCAGAGTTGGGTCCTCTAGGGTTGCAGTACGGATTTCATCAAGAGTGAGAGCCTTAGGGACTGCATCACAGGTTACAGAGTGTACATATTCCTCGGCAACTTGCTGATGCTTGGTGATGGTGAAACTGTTGGCAGGATGTCGACTGATGTAATCAGCGGGATTGCCTGCACCTGGCTTGTATTTCACCGTAAAGTTGTATGGTTGCAGACGAAGAGCCCATCTCTCAATGCGAGCTGGTGGTTTGGACTTTGGATTATTGAAGATGGTCTCCAACGGTTTGTGGTCAGTGACTATCGTGGTAAAGGGTGCACCAAGCAGATACACATTGAAGTGTTCACAGCCCCATACAAGAGCAAGAGCTTCCTTCTCTGTCTGACTGTATCGTTGCTCAACATCTGTGAGAGAACGGCTGGCGTAGGCAATTACTACTCTTGAATCTGGTTGACCAGGTTTGTGTTGGGCTAACACAGCACCTAAACCAACAGGACTAGCATCCACCGTTAACTCAGTGTCCATTGATGGATCAAAGTATGCAGCAGTCGCATTTTCTACTAGTGCATCTTTCACAGCATCAAATGCATTTTGCTCGACATCGCTCCAGTACCATGATGCATTTTTCTTCAGGAGCTCACGTAGAGGCTTCGTAATGGTAGCAAAATCTGGAATGAAGCGAGAACAGTAGTTTGCCATTCCCAGAAAACTATGTACTTCAGTGGATGTTGAAGGAGGTGCAGCATTCTTGATATCTGCAACTTTCTTAGGATCTGGAGACAGACCTTTGTCACTAAGTACATGTCCAAAGAATTCAATTTTATGTTGATTGAACTCACACTTTGCTCGGCTTAGCGTCAAATTCTTTTCTCGTAAGCGTTGCAATGTTGCACGAAGAGCTTTGTCGTGTTCAGCTTGGGTACGGCCATAAACAATGATGTCATCAGACATGTTGTCAGCATTAGGTATATCTTGCAATACCTGGCTGATGATGTGCTGGAATACTTCAGCAGCACTGTTAATACCAAAACTCAGGCGCTTGTACCTATACAGACCTCGATGTGTCGTAAACGTTGTGATGAATCGACTCTCATCATCAAGTTCAAGCTGATGATAGCCCTTGTTTAAATCTAACTTGCTGAATACAGTTGCACCATTCAAGCGGTAATCATATCATCTACAGTGGGTGTAGGATGGCGTTCACGCATTATTGCCTTGTTGGGAACACGCATGTCTACACAAATGCGTATCTCATCTGGATTCTTCGGCTTTGGTGGAGTGACAATTGGGCTTACCCATGGTGTTGGGCCTGTTACCGGTTCAATGATATCTAGTTCTATCAGCCTATCCAGTTCGGCATCGACTTTCTTGCGAGTATGGAATGGTTGTCGGCGATGTGGTTGGGCAACTGGAATTACATCTGGGTTGATATGCAGATGTACCTTGCTATCAGTATAACAACCTATGGATTTAAACCGATCAGAAAATTCAGCAACAATAGCATCAACATTGTTTGCAGATTCCACTGCTACAGCATTAGAAAGCTGAAGTAGCCCCAATTTGGTTGAAGTCTTGTAACTGAGTAAAGACTCCTTTGCATTCCTAACAACATGGAATGTAGTAATGAGCATTGCATTCTTTGACTTAATCTCTGCAGTGAAAGTTCCAATCACTGGTAAGGCTACCTTTGAAGCATAGGCAGTGGCTTTGCCATTATAGTTTTCAAGCTTTGGGAATTGTTTTTTAAATTTTTCATAGTGGCACTCAGCAATGGTGTCAATGTTTGATCCAGTGTCAATGAGAATTTTGAGACAAATGCCAGCAATGTATACTATAGTCTCTGGGTTGTTTGGAAGATCATTCCATTTTGTGATTGATTGTACTCCATAAATATAATCACATTCACTGTCATCTGAGACTGGTTGTAATGAAATGTTGTCTTGTATATTATTAACATTCTTGATTTGAGGTGCAATATTGTGTTTGCCACCTCGACTCCTATGACTTGATCCTCGTACATTGCTTTTATTTATTGATTGTGGTTTCTTTAGTGCGGAACGACACATAGCACCAAAATGATTTAGTTTTCTACACTCATAGCACTTCTTACCTTGTGCAGGACAAACATTATCTTGGTGTGGGTAGTCTCCTCCACAATTGTAACATTTATTGTTGACAACCTCTGATGTGAGTCGTTGTGACTGCTTGAGTCTTGTTCCATGACTCCAGTTGTGATGTGGTTCTCGGCTCAATTTAATGTTAGGTTTGGCATGATATCTTCTATGATCATGGTGTACTCCCTGAACCTTACATACTTCATGACTGTTAGTAACAGTGGCAGAACCGTTGTTGGCACTGCACTCCATGACACGAGCATCACGTGCAGCATCTTCCATTCGACGAGCCATATCCAGTATCTTGGTAAGAGAACTTTCATCATCAACAAGTTCTAGAGCTCTTCGACGAAGACGTGTAGATGTGCATGTTTCAATTATTTGCTGTTTGATTTCTTTGTCAACATCAGCAAACTCACAATGGGTTGCTAAACCCTGCAGACGTGTATGGTATTGATCAACAGTTTCATTAGAGAGTTGTTTTGCTCTCCTGAAATGCATAATTTCCATAGCAGTATTTTGCCTTGGTTTGAAATGCTCAGTTAATTTGGCCTTGGCAGTGTCATAATCTTTGGCACCACCAGTATCTTTCAGTGTATCAAAGATATCACAAACTCTATCACCTGCATAATGAAGCAGAAAGCACGCTTTCTTTCAGCACTTTTGATGTCAGAAACTATCAACAAATTTTCAAACCTTTTAAGCCATTTGACCCACCTCTGTGACAGGTTTGTCTGGTCACAGTCAGGATCAAATGCAGGAAACTGAGGTATATTTGCCATTTTTACTGAATAAATTTAAACTTATCACTTAAAATGTTCCTCAGAATATATAACACTTACTGCACTGTATATGTTATTCAAGAATTCACTGTAATTACTTTAATTTTGCAAAGCACACAAGCATTTTAATGCAAAAGTTCACAACAGTGCACAACACAGCAGCAACTGACTTCTTACCTAGCCTTTGTGTACATGTGTTGTTACTCCAACTCACAGCAGCACAGCAGTTGGTACAGCAGTTGGTAGCAGTTGTCAGCAGTAGGCAGCAGTTGGCAGCAGTAGGCAGCAGTTGGTTCAGCAGTAGGCAGCAGTAGGTTCACAGTGTGAAGAATTTTGTAGCACGAAGCGTCGTTTCGTAACCAAAACATCGGGTTTTGTACACTGCATCAAAGCGTCGTTTCGTACACAGCGTCGGCAGATTCCTCTCACAGCAACACTCAGCACAGCTTGGGTAGCACACAGCATTGGCCAGCACACAGCAACGGCCAGCACACAGCAACGATCAGCACACAGCAACAGTCAGCACACAGCATGGGGTTGCATACAGCATCGGGTATGGTGCTCAGAGACAGCTTCCTCCCTCTCTGGGCGAGACAGCATGCTCCTTCCTTGTGTTTTGTTGAACAAAATACCTGCGTTCCCAGTTCATCGTCGTCGCCAGTGTGGTGTCTGTGTATAGCTGAGATACTCTTGGTAGTAAGGTTGATGTAAAGTCATTCCTGGTTACTGACTTTAATACTTAAATAATTACATGATAGAGTAGCTCCCAAGCTGGTAGCGTCCTGTATGCTTTTGTTTACCTTCTCTAGTGGCGTCCAGCCGCCGCACATAGAAAACGGATGGTACCATTTTCTGTGAACATGACAACACCTGCTGAGGATGCCCAGGCAACTGGACCAGCACCCAGCACTAGCAAGGATTCACCTTCCGAGGATGCCCAGGCAACTGGACCAGCACCCAGCACTAGCAAGGATTCACCTGCTGAGGATGGCCAGGCAACTGGACCAGCACCCAGCACTAGCAAGGACACATCTGCTGAGGATGCCCAGGCAACTGGACCAGCACCCAGCACTAGCAAGGATTCACCTGCTGAGGATGGCCAGGCAACTGGACCAGCACCCAGCACTAGCAAGGACACATCTGCTGAGGATGCCCAGGCAACTGAACCAGCACCCAGCACTAGCAAGGATTCATCTTCCGAGGATGTCCAGGCAACTGGACCAGCACCCAGCACTACCAAAGAACACACCTGAAAATTTCCAGGCAACTAGACCAGCACCAGCCATAACTTACCTGAGAGTGCCAATTGAGCTGTACAGCACAGTTCTAATGACACTATTTTCACCGCTAAGCAGCACATGGTCAAAGGAGGAGCTAGATAGTAAACGAGAAGGTCTTATAACGATAATGAGAGAGATCATAGCGAGAGCGGATAACGATAGTTCACGACTGTTGATAGTCGGCGACTTCAACTTGAAATCCATAGACTGGGAAGCATATGAAGCTAAAACAGAAGATTTCTGGACCTGTAAATTTGTAGACCTCATCCTGGAAACATTCTTGTATCAACATATTAAACAAGCTACGAGGATGAGGGAAGGTGACGTTCCCTCCATGCTAGATTTGATATTTACCAGGAAGGAGGAAGAAATATTTGACATTCAGTACCTTCCTCCCTTGGGTAAAAGTGACCATGTCTTTTTGAGGATAAAGTATGCAATGCGTTATAATCTGGAAGAAAATATGATGGTCGATGCAATTGAAAAACCTGACTTTAGGAGAGGACATTATGGCAACCTTAGAAAATTTTTTAGGGAGTATAATTGGACAGACTTGTTGCTAGGCAAGGAAGTGAATGAGATGTATGTCAAGTTTTGTGAAATATATGATAAAGGCACAAAAAAATTTATACCAAAACAGAGAAGCAGAACTAGGAAACAGGATTGGTTCGACAGAAAGTGCGAGAGGGCCAGAGACCAAAAGACACAAAAATGGAATCAATACAGGAAGAGGCCAAACCCCCAATCATACCAGCGATACAAAGATGCGAGAAACAACTACACGGCAGTGAGGAGAGAGGCAGAAAGAAATTTTGAAAAAGGGATTGCAGACAAATGTAAAACAGAACCAGGTCTATTCTATAAATTCATAAACAACAAATTGCAGGTAAAGGATAATATTCAGAGGTTGAAAATGGGAAATAGATTCACGGAAAATGAAAAGGAAATGTGTGAAACATTAAACGAAAAGTTCCAAAGTGTGTTTGTACAAAATGAAATCTTCAGGGAACCAGATACAATAAGAATTCCAGAGAACAACATAGAGCACATAGAGGTGTCTAGAGACGAAGTGGAAAAAATGCTCAAAGAGCTAAATAAGAACAAAGCAGTTGGTCCAGATGGAGTTTCACCATGGGTTCTGAGAGAATGTGCACCTGAGCTCAGCATCCCTCTTCAACTGATCTTTCAGGCATCCCTGTTTACAGGAGTTGTAGCTGATGTGTGGAAAAAGGCTAACATAGTTCCAATTTACAAGAGTGGAAGCAGGGAAGACCCCCTTAATTATAGACCGGTATCATTGACAAGTGTAATAGTCAAAATATTGGAAAAAATAATTAAAACTAAATGGGTAGCACACCTGGAGAGAAATGATATAATATCAGACAGACAGTATGGTTTTCGATCTGGTAGATCCTGTGTATCGAATTTACTCAGTTTTTATGATCGAGCAACAGAGATATTACAGGAAAGAGATGGTTGGGCTGACTGCATCTATCTGGACCTAAAAAGGCTTTCGACAGAGTTCCACATAAGAGGTTGTTCTGGAAACTGGAAAATATTGGAGGAGTGACAGGTACGCTTCTAACATGGATGAAAAACTTTCTGACTGATAGAAAAATGAGGGCTGTGATCAGAGGCAATGTATCGGACTGGAGAAATGTCACAAGTGGAGTACCACAGGGTTCAGTTCTTGCACCAGTGATGTTTATTGTCTACATAAATGATCTACCAGTTGGTATACAGAATTATATGAACATGTTTGCTGATGATGCTAAGATAATAGGAAGGATAAGAAATTTAGATGATTGTCATGCCCTTCAAGAAGACCTGGATAAAATAAGTATATGGAGCACCACTTGGCAAATGGAATTTAATGTTAATAAATGTCATGTTATGGAATGTGGAATAGGAGAACATAGACCCCACACAACCTATATATTATGTGAGAAATCTTTAAAGAACTCTGATAAAGAAAGAGATCTAGGGGTGGTTCTAGATAGAAAACTATCACCTGAAGACCACATAAAGAATATTGTGCAAGGAGCCTATGCTATGCTTTCTAACTTCAGAATTGCTTTTAAATACATGGATGGGGATATACTAAAGAAATTGTTCATGACTTTTGTTAGGCCAAAGCTAGAATATGCAGCTGTTGTTTGGTGCCCATATCTTAAGAAGCACATCAACAAACTGGAAAAGGTGCAAAGACATGCTACTAAGTGGCTCCCAGAACTGAAGGGTAAGAGCTACGAGGAAAGGTTAGAAGCATTAAATATGCCAAAACTAGAAGACAGAAGAAAAAGAGGTGATATGATCACTACATACAAAATAGTAACAGGAATTGATAAAATCGACAGGAAAGATTTCCTGAGACCTGGAACTTCAAGAACAAGAGGTCATAGATATAAACTGGCTAAACACAGATGCCGAAGAAATATAAGAAAATTCACTTTCGCAAACAGAGTGGTAGACGGTTGGAACAAGTTGGGGGAGAAGGTGGTGGAGGCCAAGACCGTCAGTAGTTTCAAAGCGTTATATGACAAAGAGTGCTGGGAAGACGGGACACCACGAGCGTAGCTCTCATCCTGTAACTACACTTAGGTAATTACACTTAGGTAATTACTAACTGTACAAAGTGTAGTTTAAGTGATATATGTGTACGGCAGTAGTGTGATTCTAGTGGTCTGTACTTTATGTACAGACTGTAGTGTATAATGTACATTTGGTAGAAAAGTTACTGTTCTTTAAACAATTTCTATTCATATCATATGTGGCACTCTAAGGATATTGAGACTAACAAAGTTTGCACTACACAACTTAAAGTTACCCTAGTGTTCCAGTGCAGACAAGAATATTCAAGATGGCCGCCAGCAAGAGGAAAAACCGAGTTTGATTTTGGGGGATTCAATGAAGAAAGCATTGATATAAGCAGTCTACACAACAAGTTTGCAAAATTAGATACCATAGTGAACTCTCATGTAGAAATAATCAGTAAATTGAAAGAAAGTAATGACTAGTTGTGTAGCAAAGTTTTATGTCTTGAGGGTTTAGTGAAAGACTTGTGCAAGGACAAGACTCAATTGGAAACAAATTGCAAAGCCATGGAAGAGAAAATAAACTCTTAAAAATAGCTTTGGAAGAAGTTAAAGCAAATTTAAACATAAATGACTACAATAGGTTAGGTAAAGAAATTCAACAGGAGAAACAGCTTTTGTCAGCACAGATGGAGGAAGTTACACAGGGAATAGAACAGTGCAAGAAGGATATATGCAACTAACCTATGCACAAGTGGCCAAGGAGAAGGAAAAAATTGAAGAAGTAGTAAAGGAAGCCAAACACTGCAGCAACCAAGATAAAACAAACATTAGGCTGGAAATGAGGAAGCAATTGGCATCTAACCCAAAGGCTACAAAACACAGTTGATCGGAGTAAGTCCCTGATAATTTTTGGTTGCAAAGAAAAGATAATATCTAGGTCAGAAAGAGCTGTAGAAGAAGCGGAAGTAGTAGACAAAATTGTTGGACTCGTGGAAGGTCTTACTACCATAGAGAATGTCTGTGACTGCAGGAGAAAAGGCAGGTACGTAAAGGGAAAGATCGACCTTTGAGGATCACCCTAAACGGTGCCAAACAGATGGAAGAAGTACTAAGGAATGCTAGAAATTACAAAGTGATGAGGATGGGAAAGTGTGATCGTTAAGACGAGATCTTTCAAGAGAAGACAGAGAGAAGCTGAAACTAAACCTTGCCGAGGCAAAACAGCTAAAAGAGAGCAGAAATGAAGAAGAAATCAATTCTTTTTTTCTACAAATTGATAGGGGTAGGCAGGCCTGTAAAATGGTACAAAAAGGCAAACCAACAAAATTGCTAGAGAGAGGGGTAGTGTGATGAATAAGGAGAGGGGGAACATGTTCCTGAAAATAGTATACACCAATGTAGATGGAGTGAGATCGAAGATACTTGAGTTAAGTGATGTAATACAGCTTCAGACACCAGACATTGTTGCGCTCACGGAGACAAAACTTGAAGATGTTATTTAAATGAGGTCATTTCCCAAGGGGCTACTCAATTTGGAGACGGGACAGAAAAATTAGGAAAAGCGATGGCATTGCTGTGCTGGTGAAAGAACACCTAAAGGTGAACGAAATAATGATTGCCAATCCACGAAAGTTGACGTAATAGCATTAGAGACCTTATGAGGATGATAAACTAATGATCATAAATGCACATAGTCCACCGCCATGCAACACATGGACAAAGGAGGAGCTAGATAGTGAACGAGAGGGTCTTATAACAATAATGAGAGAGATTATAGTAAGAGCGGATAAATATAGATCACGACTGTTGATAGTCGGCAACTTCAACTTAAAATCCATAGACTGGGAAGCATACAAAGCTAGAACAGAGGATTTTTGGACCAGTAGATTTGTAGACCTCATCCTGGAAACATTCTTGTATCAACATGTTAAACAAGCTACGAGGATGAGGGAAGGGGACGTTCCCTCCATGCTAGATTTATATTAACCAGGAAGGAGGAAGAGATATTTGATATTCAGTACCTTCCTCCCTTGGGTAAAAGTGACCATGTCTTTTTGGGAATAAAGTATGCAATGCATTATAATCTGGTAGAAAATAAGGAGGTTGAAGCAGTTGAAAAAGCTGACTTCAGGAGAGGACACTATGGCAACCTTAGACATTTTTTAAGTGAGTATAATTGGACAGACTTGTTGCTAGGCAAGGAAGTAAATGAGATGTATGTAAACTTTTGTGAAATATAGGAAAGGCACAAAAAAATTTATAACAAAGCAGAGATACAGAACTAGGAAACAGGATTGGTTCAACAAATTGCGAGAGGGCCAGAGACCAAAAGACAAAAAATGGAATCAATATAGGAAGAGGCCAAACCCCCAAACATACAAGCGATACAAAGATGCGAGAAACAACTACACGTCAGTGAGGAGAGAGGTAGAAAAATTTTTGAAAAAGAAATTGTGGACAAATGCAAAACAGAACCAGGTCTATTCTATAATTCATAAACAACAAATTGCAGGTAAAGGATAATATTCAGAGGGTTGAAAAGGGGAAATAGATTCACGGAAAAAGAAAAGAAATGTGTGAAACATTAAACAAAAAGTTCCAAAGTGTGTTTGTACAAAATGAAATCTTGGGAACCAGACACAATAAGAATTCCAGAGAACAACAGAGCACATAGAGGTGTCTAGAAACGAAGTGGAAAAAATGCTCAAGGAGCTAAATAAGAACAAAGCAGTTGGACCAGATGGAGTTTACCATGGGTTCTGAGAGAATGTGCACCTGAGCTCAGCATTCCACTTCAACTGATTTTTCAGGCATCCCTGTTTACAGGAGTTGTAGCTGATGTGTGGGAAAAAGGCTAACATCATTCCAATCTACAAAGTGGCAGCAGGGAAGACCCCCTCAATTATAGACCTGTATCATTAACAATGTAATTGTCAAAATATTGGAAAAAATAATTAAAACTAAATGGGAGAACACCTGGACAAAAACAATATAATATCAGACAGACAGTGGTTTTCGATCTGGAAGATCCTGTGTAATGAATTTACTCAGTTTCTATGATCGAGCCACAGAGATTTTACAGGAAAGAGATGGTGGGTTGACTGCATCTATCTGGACCTAAAAAAGGCTTTTCGACAGAGTTCCACATAAGAGGTTGTTCTGGAAACTGAAAATATTTGGGGGTGACAGGTAAGCTTCTAACATGGGTGAAAAATTTCCTAACTGATAGAAAAATGAGGGCCGTAATCAAAGGCAATGTGTCAGATTGGAGAAATGTTCCGAAGTGGAGTACCAGGGGTTCAGTTCTTGACCGTAATGTTCATTGTCTACATAAACGATCTACCAGATGGAATACAGAATTATATGAACATATTTGCTGATGCTAAGCTAAATTGGAAGAATAAGAAACTAGATGACTGTCATGCCCTTCAAGAAGATCTGGACAAAATAAGTATATGGAGCAATACTTTGCAAATGGAATTTATGTGAATAAATGCCATGTTTGGAATGAGGAATTGGAGAACATCGACCCCACACAACCTATAAATTATGTGAGAAATCTTTAAAGAATTCTGACAAAGAAAGGGATCTAGGGGTGGTTCTAGATAGAAAACTGTCACCTGAGGACCACATTAAGAACATTGTGCAAGGTGCCTTTCATGAACTTATTTCTGAAATTAACATTAATTTCTGAAATTAATTTCAGAATTCAGAATGCTTTTAAATACATGGATGGTGAAATACTAAAAGAAATTGTTCCCGACTTTTGTAAGACCAAAGCTGGAATATGAGGCAGTTGTATGGTGCCCATATCTTACGAAGTACATCAACAAACTGGAAAGGTGCAAAGGCATGCCACAAGTGGCTCCCAGAAGTAAAGGACAAGAGGGGTGGAATTACCACAAGCTACCACAAGCTACACAAGCTTCACAAAGCCCTGGCAATACGTTAGTAATGAATAAATATGATATGTTAGGTTAGGCTGACTAACCTAACCTAACCTAACCTAACCTAACTAAACCTAACCAAACCAAACCAACCAAACCTAACCTAACCTACCGACGCTTGGATCGTCGACTTGATTTGGCATCACCAGCTCTTTATTTTTGTCTAATTTCTTTATAAAAAATACTTTTTCAGATTAAAATTATATTTTTTCGTGTTGTACATTCAGCACAACATTATAATGAGTATATATAATTCATTACTAACGTATTGCCAGGAAGCTTTGTGAAGCTTGTGTAGCGTGTGGTAATTAGACGGACCGGACAAGAGCTATGAGGAGAGGTTAGAGGCATTAAATATGAAAAACTAGAAGATAGAAGAAAAAGAGGTGATATGATCACAAGTACAAAATAGTAACAGGAC